>JAIUCT010000025.1:2520144-2551185 GCA_021307375.1 Tetraneura akinire
ATAATAATAATAATAATAATAATAATAATAATAATAATAATAATAATCAATATTTAACGAAAAAATTCACGTTAAAGGAAATATTAGGTATCAAATATCATTTTAACATTCTAAACATTAAGTTAATTCTGAGAACACAAACTGGAATAATTAAAACTAAATAATTTTAATTACATTTAATTACGAGTGAAAATGAGAAATGAAAATTCATTTTTAAAAAGTAATATCTAATATATTCATCCTAATATATATATAACACGTACATACCTATTGCAGTGTTTAATTATCAGTAAATTAAAATTTTGTAACGTAGGTACTGATAAAAATTTTGTTATATAAAATATTTCTATTCTACCATGAAAATAAATATAACGAGGTAAAAGAATAATTGTCCCGTTTTCCACGTCAACATTCTATTTACTTTTCTCTTTATAAATTCAGTAAGTAATTCCCTTCATCTAATAAACTTCTTTCGGTTATATCACGTACATTTACGGTTTCCTCGACCGCCGTTTGTTCTTATCTATCGTTATGTATGTGTAACAACCCTGGTGAGATGTGGCGAACATAAAACACATTGACACGGTAGTCCAATTTGGTCTTTTCGAGGCGATCAGATCAGGAATAATACGAATAAATAAACAAAATAGCCAGGTTTCACGTATCCAGCAACCTTGTGTATTGCTATTATTATGTCTGCTGATACTTAAACCGTGTATTTTCTTTTCATACATTTACAGTACCTATAAAATAATATCTTCATAAGTGCACGCACAATATATAAAATATAAATGAATATTATACTCGTATATTGTAAGGTTGATAAAATTAGTTAAATCTCAAATATTAGAAACGACGAACGCTATTATATTTTTTCTCATCGTGTAAATATTCGCTAAACTCAGTCGAATGTACCCTACCAGTATTACCATTAGTAGTATTACCAGTAGTACCATTAGTACCAGTACCAGTTCTTTCGACACTATCATCGTTTCATTCGTTTACTCACCACAGTAAACAAAATGTGATTTATATAATAATATTTTAGTCCTAATTTATATAAGTTTTTTTTAGCTTTTTTTATTTTTTTAAATATTTTTCTGTGGGTTTCTATATATAATATATATTATATAACATAAACCTTCGTGAATTTACACCTTACTCAAATGTAAAAAGAGTAGCTGATATTGCAGTGCAAGGGAACAGGTCTAAAGAGTAGTATTAAATATTTATTAAAACTTGAATCCAATGTCAAATCATTACATTCGTGAAAACGATTTTGAGCGAAGTTCAATAAATAATATATGTAAATATGTATTGAATAAAATTTTTACATTTATCTGTCTCTACGTTCAATAGAAATGCCTTAAAACTTTTAAATGAGATCTAAATACCAAAATTAGACAGAACTTTCATCATAATCGTTTTTTAAATGTTATGATTTATAATTGCATTTAAATTTGAAAAAATTCAAAGTTCTAAAAATTGTAAAAAAATTAAAATAACGGCTCACATATAGGTATATAGTACCTATGAGAACCCAGAATAAAATTTTCAAGTTCCTAAGTTCAATATTGCCTGAGTTATTGTGAAATATTGAAATAGAATTCGTCGAAATTTAAGTTTTCATGAATAATACCGTTCTTTCATCATTTTTTGTCGTTTTTTCTAATGTATAGGGTCTATTTTGAGAAATTCGAAAAAATAACCTAAATACTCTTTCCAACCGAAAACATTTCCTATTCCTTATAATCGGAGCATTTTTTCGAGTCAAAAAGTGTTAACATACATAAAAAAAAAAAAAAAACAGAAATCATTGTAAATCAATATACTCGTATTTTTCGTTCGCTCAAAATATAAAATTCTAAGAATTTTTAGGTATACCTATGTAAAACTAATTACCAAATATATATAATTGCAATCATGTATTATATGTATCATTTACGTAGGTATATTTTAATGAATTATTTTTGCACTTATATACCTTAGAAGCGTTTAACTATCATTAAAAAAAAAAAAAAAAAATAATTAATATAGATTCACTTTGCCAGGATAAGCACGTATTATAATGCCAAATTATACATTTTTGAGACCAGAGCCAAAAATAATATTACTCTTCCTTTAATAAACTAAAAATAATAACCATTATAATAGGTAACAACTAAATTATATATACTTTTATTTTTAGTTAATTTGTTTAGTGTAAATGGAAAAAATAAATATATTTTAATTAAAATAATAGAGAAAGTTTAACCCTATTAAAATCTATTATATAGATTTATTTGAATTATGAAATTATTAACAGAGGTTTAAAATTTATAATTTTATAATTAATTTGCTTTAAATATTAGAAATTTCTATATGCAATGCTTGTTATAATATTATAATATTATATTTTAGATTGTTGTTTTGAAAGTATATATTATGGTGTCATATATTAAATAAAATATAATGTGTAAAGAATAGAATATGAACTATTTAAAGTTAAATAATTCCATATAATTTTAATTGACGAAATACTCATTATTCATTTGTAGGACAATGATTAAAAATAACTTTAATTTTTATTTATCTCATAAACATTCATTTTAAATGCAGAAATTAATAATTAACAAAATTAACAATTAATAAAAACAGTTGGCTTGAATCATCAAGACGATATACAATTTATTTATTAGATAGGTACCTGGTACCTATATAATTTTAATTACTAATATTAATTATTTATAATAGAATATAACAATTTTTTTTTTAAATTTTGTTTTAACGTTAGATTTTAAAAATATTATAAAATGACTAGCCAGTAAGTTTATAGTAGGTAACTAAATGACGTTTGTATTAGCTGTTATAAAAATAAGGTATAAAGTAAAGGTTTATGGCTAAAGTTTAACAAATGAATTGTTACCTTGGGTACAAAAAAAAAAAAAAAAAAAAAAATGTCTTACGGGTTAATGTCAAGAGATTTTGGAAAGTTTAATTTAGAAGAAAAACTTATATAACCATCTATGTCTTATATAAATCAAATTACAAAATAAAGTTAATTTTAAAAACTATTGTAATACCTAATATATTAGTGAAAAACATTATACCTATTTGATTAATTCATGAATTATTATAATTGTCATTCATTATTAAAATTTAGTCAATTACAAAAAAAAAGAATGAAAGTTTATAATATTTTATTTTTATTTTATATGCATATAATATATAATAATAATTTTATCAAACAAAAAACAAAAACAAAACAAAAATTTCAAAATAGCCATTTAGTAAACCTGATTTTTAGAAAAATATTAGTGTTTAAAATTCTAATAAAGGTTGACCCATTTATTTTCTACGATTTTTTAAAGTTTGTGAAAAAGTTAAGAATTTTATTGTATACCACATAAAATTATAACAAATATTATTGTATAACACTATTAATTAAATGGCTGATCGAAATTTAATTTTTATTCCAAGATTTTTGTTATCGCTTACATCATTAAATTGATATTTATTATTATGAGTCCCAGTTATATTATTATTATGCTTTCATGGAAAAGTTAATCAAATCACCGACTATTTGATAGACCCGTACAATATTAATTGTACCTATAATTTTAGTAATTTAATTCACATTTTCAAAAAGTTTAAAAAATCATAAGAAATAAATGACCAAACTTTAAGAAGATATTTTAATACCATAATTTTTCTAAAAATCCAGTCTACAAAATGGCTATTTTGATTTTTTTTTTAAATGGTAAAATTAAATTTTAAATTTTCAAATTTGATTTTCCCAAGTACAAAAAAATATTTGAAATCAACAGTATTGTAGCGCAAGGGCTCAGTATTTATTTGAAAAAAAAAAAAAATTAAAAAAATGAATAGAAAAAAAGTTATTGCAATTGTCAGATAGACCTGTTACACTCTGTATATAGGTAAATATTATACGAGTATAATAATATATATTTAATATTATAATATATCCTTTGACAGCAGGTAACTATTGATATAAAATCGAAATTCAAATTATATAATTTATCTAAATTTAAATCACAATTAATATATAATTTAGTTTGTTATTTAAGTCTAAAATGTGTAATTAGGCTTAGAGGTGGTAACTCGTAAATCAAGTTACACGCAAATTTTAGTGCATATTACGTGGATTTCGGATTTCGGATATCTTATATACCTATAATATTCAATATGTTTTATAGTTAATTAATTTTTAAGCGTTCTTATCTTCACGTTCCCGTGTATCGATCAAAGTCTTCCAAAGATGGCGACACGCTTGAGGATTTAAGTATTTTGGTGTAACATCATAGCGCAGATTGTAAATTGTAATTCTCTAGTATAATACCGGGTTAACGTAACAAAACTTTTTTTTTCGTTAAGTACCTATATTCAATACGAACTCGATGGATAGGTAAATAAATGGATGTAATAAACGAATTTATAGTTTCCTCGATGATTCGGTAGGTAAGTCCGTGAACTGGATAAAATTTAATAACTATTTAGTTGTAACTTGCAACATTTATTCTCGTGTCTGGATCATAGTTTAATATTAAGTACCTAATCAATCAACAGCTATAAAGATATTTGAATCAATCCTAACCAAACATGTGATGATCTAACGCATTATACAACACCGAGTTGTATGGGGATTATGAATTTGCGATGAAATTCAAGTATACTACACCAAAATGCTAGTAAAAAGTATTATTATCACCGGCTCAGTATATTATAATGACTCATGACTCAATAGAATACAATTAATGATACTAAGTATATAATTATAATATATCGATTGCATATACCTGTTTGCATTAAATATTCAAACTATACACAATACATTATATGCCGTGGTGATATAAATTATTATCATGTAGGTCAACGGCTGGTTCGGGACCAATGAATGGCAAATTAGCTGACCGCTGCCGTACTATTGCCATCCAGACTATAATATTTTACTATTTTATTCCTCATAAATCCTCGTGTTAACCTGATAGAGGACACACGACTAAACATGTTTTTCCTTTGTTCTACCGACACAATTTATAGTACCAACGCATTATTATTATAGGTAAAAATATAATACTTAACTAGCCACGTACGCTTTTAATTCAACAGATATCGGTTATAAAATTAATATTAATTTTAAATCATGCATTATAATATATAAATAGGAATAAAATACGATGATTAATACGATTTAAATTAGAATATAAATAATAATATAGGTATTTTTCAATGTTTTAATGTTTCCAAATATCACATATACAGAGTGATCTAAATAAGTTACTACACTCATTTTCTTAGGCAATTATAATGTTTTTCAATTTTTTTTTTTTACAAAATATTTGGTGATTATTACACTATATTTTTACATAAAAATATAATTTTTTATAATTTTTTTTCCTATTATGTTTTTAGGTTTTATACTTTTTTAAATTAATAATTAAAATTTAAAATATTGTTCTGATTATTTATTAATCTTTTAATTTGAATTATGTAGGTACTTACCAAAATATTTAACTTGACCATTGAATACACTTTTCATACATATAAATAAGTATGAATAATAAATAGTTGACGAAGTAAGAAAATTATATTCCTTGTCAACTTGAAAATAATTTTTATTAATTTTTATCGTTCCACCAACTGGTATAAAATAATAAACAAATTTAAATTAATTGTGTAAAAATATAATTTATAAATACGCCTAGTATTTAGTACAAATGATAATGAAATACACATAATATATTATATAACTTACCGCGATTTAATTGATCGTGGATTTGTAGGTTTGTTTCACATTTTCGCTGCTCTTTATTTAATATATTGAATATTATTTTATTCAATTAAAGTAACATTTACTCGTATTATAATACAGATATTGGTAAACTAAGTATATGTATTTATGTAATTTTTATTTTCTATTTCATATAAATTGTAAAACAAGTATATACTTATTATTACAGATAATATTAACTTAAAATTTAAAAAGTCAATCCATTATAATAAAATATTTTACATTTTTTTTTCATATCATAACACAACTTAGAATATATAATTGTAAACCTTCAGTTTCTAATGACGAAAACAAACTAGCAACTAGCGTAGAAATATTCAATAGGTACTTTAAACACAGTCCATTAGAGTCATAAATTCGATAAGACATAAGAGATCAAAGATAATATTACATCAGATAAAATATACAATAGATATTAAACATAATGTCCTAATATATCCACTGTACATTTCATTGAAATGAACAAAAAGAACCGTGAAGTACGTATACGGCCCGCAGTATAAATATGAATTTCGAATGTAGTCCTCAAGTTAAAAAAGGTCCGCATGGGTGCAAGTTATTGGGGACCAACTTAGCGAGAGCGCCGCTAGTTGGTATAATTTAGTAAAATCGATGGGTTTATCGTGGTCGGAATTCGTGTTAGAGTTTGCGGACCGGTGGGACAGCCCAGCGATTCGGTCGCAATTGACAACGGAGGTAATGTCCGTTCGACAGCGACCGCAGCAAGCCCTGACGGATTTTTGTATTTACAAATATAATTTGTCCAAGCGATTAGGATTGCGCTTACCGGAGAAAGACGTGGTGGACATAGTAGTCGGGTTAGTGCACGACGAATTTATGTCCGTAATTCGCTTGTCAAATCCGGGCAATTTTCGCGAACTTCGCCAGGTGGCAAAACATTTGGACGGGTCTCGGCATTGTGACAGTGCCGGCCCGGACAAGAAACCACCTGTGGGCAAAAGTCAGGCGGTAAATGTAGGTAAGGGAGGACCTAGGGACTTTAAACCCGCAAAAAAAAGAGACCTGGTCTGTAAAATTTGCGGGGGGGCACACTACCCAGATAAATGTCCAAGTCGTACGGGGACGATAAAACCCGCGGCTAATGATAGGAGAGTTAATTATAAAAATTCGGGAAACGACAATCGGGTCGACCATAAGTCCGATAAGTCGCCCCGAAAATAATTAATGCAAAATCCTACCTCCCAAAAGTATCTTTAAAATTAATTCCGAAATTTCGTTTATTTCTGACCAAGAGAATTCGATAGTAGGAACGAGTAATGAAACTGCGGCAATTCAACAAGTTGTTGTTTCGTCCAATAGTAATTACGAATTTAAAGATATTTTATTTTCCGATCAAACTGACAACTTGATCGAAAAATTTTCGTTGGGCGATGAACAGGTAGAATCATGTAGTTGTATTTATGACGAAATGGTGGATCCTGAGTCCAACTTAGGGGTGCGGAGAATTCCGGATTACACCCCTACTTCTATTACACCAGCTTCCGGATTTTTCTGATACACGTTTTTCGGGAGACCCGAATACGTAGAAAAAAATAAAAACCATACTGACCAAGTATCCTAGTGTTTTTATATGGAAGTATAGGTAGGACAAAATTAATTGAACACGATATTCAACTTAATAATCCGTCCTCTGTAGCGCTGCGTCCTTATCCATACCCCGGGAAAATAAAAATATATAATCGATATGGTACGGGAAATGGAGGAGCAGGGCCTGGTGGAATCTAGTACCCAAATAAAGGGTTGGCTTTACGATGGGGTACCCTCACGTGAAGCCACGTAATACCTTTTTCTTAAACCATGGTAGTGTACGGCTTAGGGGGGGAGAGTTGACACGGTCGTGTATCACGCCTGTCATATTCCATCCGTCCACCCCGACGGCCTACAGCTCCTATTTGCTTATTAAGACGGGGCTATCCGAATTATATGCAAATACTGGTTTGAGCAAAGTTACGTTTATCGACGGCGGCGATGACCGGTGAACCACCGCTACCGCCGCCTGCTCATCAGTCTTCGTACGGAACCGAGCGTGAGCTTTACGTTTCCGTTAATAATATTATTTAATATTATTTTTTTATTATGTTCATTTGAACTCTTAATGTTTTATTTAAAACATTATATATTAATTGTATTAATATACTAGTAGTATTTACTACTGATTACAATAATATTTATTATTGTAATCACATTGTTTGTTAAGTTATTTAATTTAATAAACTTGATATATATATTTATATATATATATCCTTTTAAATTTGTTGTGCGTCGTGATTTGAGCTCGGTCACCTTACGTCCGCAACACTACATTCACTTTCAAAACAGAAACATATACTTTTCATAAAAATCATCATTTTATTTATATCGAATAAGTGTCTACACTCTAAAATTCTACATACATAAAAAATGAAAGAGAAACATATTTGCTTCGCTCAAAATCTAAGTTTAATAATCATAGTATCGAAAATTATAATTTATTATTCATAAACTATTTTTAATAATGATGTAAATAAAATATTTATTAAGGTGAAGGTATATGTGTCTCGAAGGGATTTAAATTATTTTAAATGAATTTCCATCAATGACATTTGCGACGATTTGACACAGGTTTTGTATGTCTTTTTGCCGCATTAAATAATTCGTTAATTTCCCGGACGCGGAACAGAGAGATGTAAAAATAAATGTACAATAACGTCTTACGTAAACGCTCGAGCGAAATTCCGCGGAAACAAAAACGACGACAACCAGAGTCGCGCCTTTTATTTCAGTGAAAAGGTTTACACCTTTCGTCGTATTAACGTACAATATTTACTACGGGTACCTATCATATAATATAATTAAACGCAAGAGAGAGAAAGAGAGAAACAGTTGGGCTCTCGGAGTTTACGGCCGACGTTTCCGCGGATGACTTTCCGCCGCAACAGTTCGGTCTCGCGGCAGGGACAATTTATAATATTATACGTCGTCTTTTATATTAATATTATTATTATCGTCGCATAAACAAAGTAAATAAACTATACACAAACATATATTATATACTATTATTATTATTATAATTATTATTATTATTATTATTATTATTATTATTATTATTATTATTATTCTCTAGAACAGTTTTCGACGACGCGACGTGGGAAATCCGGCGAGACAAAAGACGACGCCAAATTTGCGGGAAGAGACAGAGATTATTATTATGTTAGACGTGTATTATAATAATATTACGAAAACGGGTCGTCACGCACCGAAATCGTTGATGAAATACGGATTTTCACATTTTTCACGCTAGAATTGCATATTTTAATAACGGTGGAAATTTGTATTCGTTAATATTCGGGATTCGGCACCTTCAATAAACCAGAACAAGAGTTGAGTTGTATAGGGTTAGGGCTATTGTTCCTTCAGGAAAATTACTATTTATTGAAAAAATAAACATGTTTTAATGGTTAATAATTATTGTAAAAATTTTATATATACATCTTAAGAACCCATAGTTCAAAAACCGTTTCGGTCTCACTGAACGGAACTATTAAAATTATTACATGGCTAAAGCTCAAAAATTAACATTTTTTACTAACTATCTTTATCGGCGAAATCAGAATTTTTATTCCTCTTAAAAACGAACCATCCACCGTAATTATAATTAATTAAATACCATCTAATACCGTACAATATATATGCTTCAAGAATATTTTTATTGTGTTTTGTATTAAACCCATAATGAAAATAAGGCTGCATGGTTATCTATCGCTATCGGAAAAATTATTCCTCATGAAATCATGGTGCAAAATCTAAGGTCTGAAAATAATAAATTACAATTACCTATTATATTAAGAATAACACAAAATAATATTAAATAAAAATGTAATTAAACAAAGTGTGTAATTAAATAAAGATAACTTCAAAAATTATCTTGCGAGGTTAATATTACGAATTTTAAACTTATTGATTTAACCTAAAATATATTTTTCAATGAGCGGGGCACTTATATGGGTGCGATTTATTACGTTTTGAATATTAAGAAAAAAAAAATGATCAATTTCGTTTAAAGATCATTTTACGATTAAAAAACGCATCTACCTGTATATAAAAAGTCGAAAAAATCTAATTCGACGATTTTTTTGTCAATATAATATTATGGTAATAATATAGTGTTTCCGTGAAAATTCCCCTATATACGATACGCTGTGACAGCAACCGTCATGTCGCGCACATATTTTTAGAACGTATATAAATTGGGAGTGGTCACGAAATATTATAACCTGGATCTCCCTCCCGCCATCAAACGTCGTCATTGTATAGAGTGTAAACTCAAAATTGGCCACGTGCACGGTATATACGCATATACATATTATATACCTGGAACGGATAGCAGTCCCTAGGGATATGACGTGCCAACGCTTATAATAATATACAAATAAATAAATATTATATATTACGGTTAAAGTGTAGAGGGACATTTCGTAATAATACAGTGAAGATTTTAGTAACCCGACTAGCTTTTAATACAATATTTTGCATTCCGGGCGCGATATAGTCACTATTATATATGGTATATAAGTAGATATTATAATAGTTGGTATATCCGATATATTAATTATTTAATAATTACTATTATTATAATAATCATATAGTAACCAAAAGAGATTTATACAGTCTAAACCAATTATTGTTGTGCAAAAAACAAATAAATAATATATTATTACACAATATATTTACGTTAAACACGATGATACGGTTTTATAATAAATTTAAAAGCGCTCCTATAAAAAAAAAAAAAAAAAAAATCAAATTTTACGTCTATAAAAGAATACGCGTGTAACATACCTCGTACGATACCTATAGCAGTTGTTATATTATATTATTATAGATAAATTTCGAACGAAACGTCTATCGATTTTCAAAAATATAAAATATTAAAACGAAATTTACCGATAAAAAGTTTAGACTAAAGAAACGTTTGTGAATTTTATAACGTAGTTTTGCTGTTATAACGACAAAAAAACCTTGGGAATTGTATTATAATAATATATACCACATACGACAACATAATATATTATAATATTTTAAAGCGCATTATTCAACGTTATCTCAGTCGTATATTAACACGAATTTCTGATCGCTCGTTGTATAAAAATAATATACAATAACTATGATATCTTCGTTTGGGGATATCCGCGTCGTCGCTTTTATACTAATTTGACGATAATAAAAATACAAACTTTGACAAAATATTTTGAAACTTTTCGTTACTTTGCCATTATTCAGATAGCGTTAAGTATGTCACACGCAACCACCGGTTGTGCCATTATTAAAGCTGTTCGCGTTCTATTTTGCATCTGTCGTGTTGTGCTATGAACTACTAAATAAATCATTCGTTTTGAATTTCTCAGAAAAACTTGGTTCTAGTTCCAAAATTAATATATTTTATACTGCTAAGAAATTGACGTATTAAAATAACTACATTTGCGAATTACATATTTCTGCATTCATAACTTTTAACATTACGTCATATATATTAAATAATTATATAGGTATTCATATAATAAGGTATTGTAAAATGGTATATTGCGAAGGTAATAATTTATACAAATTATAAATATATATGTCTATATACATATAGGCATATATTGGTCAATGCACAAACCTATAGTAAAATAAAATAACAAAGAGATAGTTTTGTACCTTCAACATTTCAACTTGAAGGATTTAAGTTTCAATTTAATATAAATTTCAATAAAAAAAAAATTTCAATCAATAGATTTCATTACTGTATTAGAAAAGTAGCATTATGTTCTAATAAATATTTGATATTTTTATTCAATTTTAGATTTTGTATATAATAATTAATTTTCTTTATTTAAGGTTAAGAATAATTTTTAAATAAAATCATACTTTTTTTATAATATTTAATATTCATATTTATGCAAACTATAGGTTTATATTAATTACTAACTTTATATTAATATACAGGTATTATTCATATTGAATATAGCTTGGCATGGATTTTGTATGCCATAAAATATCAAATTAAATAATATTATGGATGATAATTCCAATTGCATATTGCGATAGTTCATTATGCAATGAATAATAATAATACTAACGACGAAATTCAAATACCATAACTAAATTAATCTTATCGTAAATTAAATTAAAAGATCCATTCTATTCAACTATAAATAACTAACTTAGTATTTGCTTACTATCATAATAAATCACTATAATATTACCTTAACATACGTTATTACTTATTAATATCAAAATACTTACATAAATTATGATTATATAATCATTTTGTATTTGTAGAAACAATTTTGGTAATAAATTAATTTTTATTATATTTTATGTCGTAATTAAAGACTAATTTTTATATGTTATAAATGTATTTTTTTTTTTTATATCAAAACTACGTAAAATTACGAAAATTATCAATATTTACATAATTTAAAATGTTAATACTATAACGACATTATCACATTTATTATGAAATGTTTGATTTGAAATTATTTATTTATTATATTTGTAAGATTGAAAAAGGTTAAAAAATTTTGTTTGTAAAAATTTATTGTTTCATAAAACCACTAAATGAGTCACCTAAATAATTAAATCTGAGAGTACTTCGCTCAGAATCGTTTTTCGATTGTAATGATTTATCATTGCATTCAAATTTTAATCAAAATTCAACACTATCATCTTTACACCTATTCCTGTATCCCTTCCAATGCTTTTTATAATTGAAACAACTATAAAAAAAAATTGTAAATATAATTGTTCACAATTAATTTGATCTGAATAAGGTAAAATGTATTTGAGCTTCAATAAATTTTTTTAAAAAAAATTGTCAATTTTATTTAATATTATGGTAAAATATTAAAATATAATAAGAAGAATCCATATAATTACTTTAAATATTGATTTTACTGAAACTTCAAATTTAAACACCTTTAAAAAAATTGCGATTAATTTTTTAATATTTTTGAAATATGTAATGACATAATATTATATCCATATGCTTCAATAAAATTTCCAAAAATTTTCAAAATTTTTTTGATTTTTGAGTAATTTTTATTGTACAAGTATTGAGAACTTATAAGATTAATACTTGTACCTATGGATTCTAAGATTTTCGTTTAAACTAAAAATATCCATTTTAAACAGCTATAAAAAAATTGAGACTTAGGATTTTTCTAATTTTTTAGTATCATGTTAAGTAAATTGTGATTAAACTTCAGTAAAATTTTCAGACATAAGAACTTAAAATTGTCAATTTTAACACACATTATAAACAAAAAATACGAGAATTTTATGAAATATTTTAATCAAATTCGTCGAAATTTCAGTTTTCGTGAAAAATGCCGTTTTTTCGTCTTTTTTTTTGTCATTTTTCTATTGCATAGGATCAATTTTAAGAAATTCGAAAAATGACTTAAATAAAGTACCAACTACATCCACTTTCCAAACGGAAACATAATATACTTTTTGTGAAAATCGGATCATTATTTCTGATACAAAAAATAAAGACACACATCATTGTAAAATTAATACATTCTTTGCTTCGCTCAGAATCTAAAAGCAATATGATCATAATATTATTTTTTTTTTTTTTATATTACCTTGCCATCATGAATTAGTTAGCTGGCTGCTTGCTCAACACAATCTACAATTGTGTTCACCGACGACTACGACTACAATTTCAAGCCATATAGGTAGAGCAAAATATATTTCATAATTTTACTAATCGAAAATGGGCAATCCCATATGCATATCAGAGTATGCAAGTATTTATTGGGTATGTAATAATTGAAAAGGAGTTATATTTACTTAATACATGATGATATTATATAGTGGTATAGTATATTAGTCATTATTTTTTTTATTTTATGCCAAATGCATAAATAATATTTAAAATTATATTCGTAGTCAACGGTAAAGACAATTGTAAGGATTAGAAATCACATCATATAAGAGTAACAACGATATAAATAGCTTTATTACTGAAATATAATATTATGAGTACAATCTCTTTCTCTAATGTGCATTACAAAATATTTTATATTATTTAAAATGATCACAAGTACAATTACAATACAAGAGTCTATTATTATTAATGGTATAGTAGGAGTAATAATACAACATATTGCATTGATATATTATAATATATATAAATAAAATATATTATATATATATAAAATATAAAAAAATAAGTGTATCATAGTACACGTAGAATCATCCATGCTTACTTAATCTTGTGCTTTGAGCATCAGAATCTAGAAAGGAGGCTTAAAACTTATTAAACTACTATTTAAATTAGTTTAGATAACTGGTTACTTATATATAGTGGAGAACAAGTGTCATATCGCATATTTTGTTGTTAGCTTCCTCGACACAAAAGAGAAAAGATAATAATATAACTAGTAACTTTACTTTTGTAAAAGCCATCTTATCAGATACTTTAGTTAGATACTCTAGCTTTCAGAGAAAGTAACTTGTCCACTATATATATGAGGTGATAGTACACTAAGTTCAAAGTCCTACACCTTGTATATATCAGTATAGCTATCTAGATCACCAAGACAAGGAATTAATGAAGCAGATTGTGTCGAACTATTTTGCATGACGGTGTTCTCTTGTACTACTCGTAGTTAGTAACCAAGAGAACAAAGTCATCCAAATTAGTTTTACCTAATCAACTATAATCTTCCTCTTCTTCTTCTTATGGCTCTCATATCTCTCCAAGAGTTTTTGCTGCCATCACAAAATTACTCCACTTATCTCGATTCTGTAATATCTCCCTCCAATTCTGTGCCCCAAGATCTTCTAAATCCTTTTCTACAACATTCATCCATTTTTTCCGAGGACGACCACGCGGCCTTTTCCCTTCTGGTTTCCAATTAAGTATTATTTTAGTTACGGTATCGGCATAGCGCCTCATAACATGTTCTAGCCACTGTATCCTTTGACTCTTGAACCCATTAATTGTTACTATTTTTAATTCTTCCTTCAATTCTTAGTTGAACTTCTTACGCCACTGACCTATCCTCGAGTCCCTTACCGGGCCGCATAGCTTTCTCCATATTTTGTTTTCGTACGTCTTTAATCTTCTATAATACTATTAATAATAATTAATAATACTCCATTGTGTTTAATTGGTATATATTTGTGCATAATATATATAGTTGAACAATTTCTTCTATCCATAAAGTATCATCCTTTATATTATATTCTAATTGATTGTATTACTCTGCTGCCTATAGTTACTTGCTAAATCAAGCTAGTAACCTAACTGTCTGCTGCAATGCTTAAAACAAATAATAAAATGATAAAACAATCTAAAGACCAGAACTAGTTTATTATGTCAACCTATTTCAGATATATTTTTCTTGTTAATTATTCGCTCTAGTTTTGAACAGCAAAAAAACGTCATCGGAAATAGATAAACACTATCTAAAAAGCAGGGACTTAGTATACTTCTATTTCATATAATATACATCATATAATGAGAAGAAAGTGATTGTCTTGGTTTCCTCAACATAATCAGCTAACAAGTTCTTGCAAATAACCAGAAAGAATAAGACATACGACATACCTTAACATAATAAACCATATATTACTATTTCACATGATTTTATATTTTTCTTAAATTTTTTTATTTACTATATGTAAAGTTATATTTCTCATAATTTAATAAAATTATCATTCTAATAAATCACATGTTTTTATTTTTTATATATTTTCTAATAATCTTTCTCTTAGAAAATATATAATGATACGTAAAATAAAATGAATGAGACGAATTTTTGGATTTCAAGTAGATTTATATTATTTATTTTTTTACTTAGTATATATGCAATATAATATACTTATTATATGCATCAAATCATGCTATATGTGATTTGTGCCACGGTCGTAGTTATCTAACATAGCCCATATGACTTGGAATTGTAATCGTAGTCGTTGGTAAACACAATTGTAGATTGTGTTGAGCAAGCAACCAGCTAACTAATTCACCATGGCAAGGTATAAAATATAAAAAAACAAATTTATGATAATATTATTTTTTATTTATTTAAATAATATTTACATATCATATCTTCATATCTATAAACTATTATACGGGTAACTAATTATTACAAACATTTTACACAATTGATAATAAATTAAAATTATAGTTAAAACCTATTATATAACTTTTAACTATATTTTTTATTTTAAGAATAGCGAAAAAATAATATTGGTTTTACAATGTGTCTTTTCTTTTTTTTCTTATAAGTAGGAAGACTTCTTTTTTACCGGAAATAATGCTCCGATTTTTACAAATAGCAACTGTTTCCGGTTAGAAAGTGAATATAGTTAGTATTTTCTTTAGCTCTTTTTTCAAATTTCTCAAAATTGATCCTATGCGATAAGAAGAATGACCAAAAAAATAATAAAGAAAAACGAAATTTTTCACGAAAACTGAAAAAATGTCGAAAAATTTGATTTCAATATATCACCATAACTTAGAGAATTTTGAACTTAGATACTTGAACATTTTTTTGGGTGTTAACATATATAGGTACTTAAATTTTGGAACCATTACATTAATTTTTCTACAAATTATAGAACTTTGAATATTACGTAAAATTCTCGTTTTTATGAATATAATGATTGATAAAATTGACAATCTTAGGTTTTAAGATCTGAAAGTATTACTAAAGTAAACTCACATATTACTTAACATGAAACCAAAGTATTAGAAAAATTTAAAGTATCAATTTATTAAATAGTTTTTGAAATTTGAAATTTTTAGTGGAATCGAAAACCTAAGAATACCTAAAAGTATTCTTCTTATTACTTCTCAATATTTTTAGAATAATGATACTCGTAATTAAAGCTGATACTCCTGTAGAAGGGAATTTATTTATTTTGATTGAACACAAGCATTTTTGTAGTTTTATATTTAATTAGATTAAAATTTACAAGCAGAGGCGGATTTCTCAATAGGCAGAGTAGGCATCTGCCTAGGGCGGCAAAATTTTTAGTACCTACTTTAATAACATTTATTAGAAATTTATAATAGTTTATTATAAAGTTATATTAAACTTGGATATTTATATTCAATATCAATTCCTATAATTTATATTTAGTAACAATATTATTTGTAAATTAATAATTATAGTTTACAAGTAATAAACTCATAAACTGATTTTGCCAAAAAGTTACAAAAAATATACCATAACGATCTCGAAGAATATTTTCAAAATGAATGTATTCATCTTCAAGCTCATATTAAAAATAAAGAAAACATGTTAATTCTCCAATTATGTAAATGGCTTAAAGAAACTGGTTTATATGAAATGTATCCTAATATAAATATTGCTATACGAATTTTTGTTTGTACACCAGCAGCAAACTGTTCAAAAGAACGTTCTTTTTCATGTTTAAAGCGAATAAAAACTTACTTACGATCGCAAATAAAAGAAGATAGATTAAACAGTTTGGCCATTTTAACAATTGAATCTAATTTTTTACAATCTTTATCATGTGAAGATATAATAAAAGAATTTACCATTCAAAAATCAAGAAAAAATAAATTTTAAAATAAAATAATTATTTAAATTGTACTTGGATTAATGTTGTATTAACTACCTACTATTTAATATTTAAATATATATTAGTAAATTACATAATAATTCAAATGTATTCATTAATTGTGTCTTATAATATAATAGTTTAAAAATAGATTCCTAGTTCCTATATACACGTAATATATGTTTATACTAATTTCCTTAATGAGGGCCGAGGGGCGGCAATGTTTAAGTGCCTATAGCCGCAAAAATGCTAATTCCGCCTCTGTTTACAAGTCATGTTTTTAAGTAATTTCTTATATGTTTTTTTCACTGTTTAACACAATAATAATAACACGTATACCTTTTATCCAAAGATAATATTGTTCCATAAGATCCTATTTATTTTAACTATAAAAAAATACGTTAGAAATTAGTGAAACCAAATTAGAAATCTTAGAAATCAAATATATTACAATGTAGATAAAAATAACTCATTTTTTAAAATATTTAATATTTTATTACCCTAATGGTTTTAGTTTATGATATTCTATGATGGGTCGAGTTCAAAATTGTAACGCTTATCTAAATTGGCTCTATCCGTTTTAAGTGTTTTAACCGAAACTTTTTAAATAATAATATTTTTGTTCACAAACATACCCAGATAACAAGATTACGGATAATGAATTTTTATTCATTCTTAGTACAGTTTTTTCGTTTCCTTTACAGTGCGTATCCATTTCATACTTTAATAAGTTATACACGAATAATAGTGACAATACGAGTTGAATGTGAATAAAATAATAATTAAGAATTTCGTAGGAATATCGTAAAACTAGAAAAATTATTTGTTATTATTATGTATTACTGTTAGTCTGAAATAGAAAAAAATATGCTTATTCATATCTCGTATTATAATTTAATATTACTAGGATAATAATTAAAAGTAATATTTTGTTTTTTTTTTTTGTTTTTGTTAAAAATTTAAATGTTATGTAGTGTACGCATATATTTTTTAATTGAAAAATATACAATCCTATTATCGTAAACATGTAAACCATTGAAATATGGGTGGCCATTGTTTGCTAACGTACACAAAAATCATAAATAGTTTGCGCACATTATCATAACTGTTTTGCGCACATGGCACACGTATAATATCTTAATTCAATAACTCGAATGCACACACATAACAATTATAAATTATAATAATTTCGATATTTTTACCAGCCTTGTTAATTGTTAACATTTTCCTTCTCATTTTTAACAGACTCGTGACTGTCGGTGTATATTTTTCACAGGTATGATTACACATTTTTTTTTCTAAGTTTTTAATGAAAAGTTATAATTTTTAAATATCGTAATTATTATTAATATAATATTTAATAATTTGTTTATATTTTATATTTTGAGCGAAGCAAAAAATGTAATGGTTTTACAATGATGTCTTTTTATTTTATTTTGTTTTTATGTCTGAAGACACTTTTTCTATTCGAAATAGTACGTCATGTTTCCGGTTGGATTGTGGATGTTGTTGGTACTTTATTCAGGTCATTATTCAAATTTCTAAAAAATTGACCCTATGCGATTAAAAAAATGACGAAAAAACGGTATTTTTCACGTAAACTGAAATTTCAACGAATTCGATTTCAATATTTCATGATAACTCAGACTATTTTGCATTTAGAGAATTGAAAATTTTATTGGATGTTCAAATAAATACTATTAGGTATCTGTGATAAAATTTAAGAACCATTACGTCAATTTTTTTTACAAAATATAGAACTTTGAATATTTCATAAAATTCTAGTTTTACATAATGTTTGATAAAATTAGCAATTTTTTGGTTTTAAGGCCTGAAAATATACTACATACGTAACATTTCGATATATTTTCGCATTTTACGTTATGTTTTTGCCGATCGAAGTTTCTTGTACGTTGTACATTGTACTCACGTAGGTATTATAAAATAATAATAATAATAATAATAATAATAATAATAATAATAATAATAATAATAATAATAATAATAATAATAATAATAATAATAATAATAATAAAATTATTATTATTATTAATAATAAACACTCGACACAATAATATATTATGCATAATATTATTGTTATTATTACGATAATGATATTCTGCCGTTGCATGGAATCGTCGTTACCGGCGCGCATATTATAATAATATTATTATTGTCTATGTATATATGCTTGCGAATAAAACTAAACCCAATCGGCCGACATTATAGTATATATTTAATAGGTTATAAAATAAAACCGCGGTCGTGGTCGTCGTTTGCGGTACCTAATAACATTAATATTATTAAAGGTACTATAATATACGCTAGGACGGTCGTAGACGAAATTGAATAATATAGCATAATTTAGCGAGGGCTGCTTATAATGCTAGAAAATTGGAATCTCGTATTATATTCCGTCGCCGGAGGAATTGAAGACGCATTAAAGACGGAAAATGAGATCGCGTTTGATGGGACTATTAAAGCCCGCGGCTTTTCGGGCACAGCACGGAACTTGCGGTCGGGTCCTCGCGGTGAACGGCGGCGAAGAGAAGGATGGACGATAACGATTGCCAGCATTGTGTTAAAACCGTGCATGCTACATAATAGAATATGTGTATATATACGTATACATTATATGAGTGTTTACGTACACGGAAACTATATATATACAATATTATATTATTATATTTGGACTAGGCGTCGTGGGGTAATGGCGGAACGTCGCACGGGAACGAACCGGCGAGGGTGCCTTCGCGATGTCTTCCGAAGAGCGTGTTGTGTTATCGTCGCGACCGTTTTCGACGAGAGTACCTACCACGTGTTACCGTTCACACAAAACCCAACCCGTACACCACATACAATAATACACAATAATAATAATATTACATACGGGGCGATTCGAAAAAGCTCGCTTCCTTCGTGCCCGTCATACAATCAACTACTGGTAATTCTGTGCATTGGTTTTATGATCACTCTGTATTATATCCCGCGCTCGCCTACCGTATACGGTTAGCATGTGCGCTCATGCGACCCTTATGCCGTTTACCTACCATACCGCCCGTGAACAATTTTATACCATAATATTATCATCGTCCTTGCGAACTTAGCACATGCGTATAAACGCATATTGTTATTCGGATAAGCCTCTGCGGACTTCACGGTAAAACGTGTCGCTCTGCGTTTTTTATTTCACACATTAAATTGTGCTGTATAATATTATGTACGAGCACTGTCGTATAATTATTATTTAAACATTATGACTGTAATAATAACGTTTGTTATATAACTTATAATGCGATAATATTATTGTTATAATCGTCAACGCGGCCATCAATCGTCATGAAGTTTTTTCCTCGTCCGTGGTGACGTATCTATAATGAAAGACCGAGAATGAACGTTTCGGGATGCGATGCTGTTGCTAGAAGAGAGTGTATATTTTTATATTATAGGTTTGGGGTTAGACCATATTGTCGTGGATGAATAACGATTCCTCGCTGTTTTTGGAGTGTTAAAAGAATGAGAAAATTATACGACAGTAATTCAAGAATGTTATTTAAACGGGAAACAAACATGACCAGTCTCTTCGAAATGTGTAAAATTGTTTCTCTCGTATATTTATACATCGATCCAATAATAAAGTAAAGTATAACAATAATATTATGTAGGTACCTATGTACTGTAATGTAAAGACATTAAAGACGTTGGCGGACGAGAAAATAACGCCATACCTATAACAATAATAACATAGTTTTGAACACCGCGAAAACAAACACTGTGTGTCAACTCTGTCGAGAATTATTGTACCTATATATTATATTTTTTTTCTACTCGTCTATTAGTCGTTATATACTCGCTAGTATTGCAGTATCGCGTACCCTATATAATATAAAATGTTGATTATCATCGAAATGGTCGAATGGATTAAAAAATACATCTTTACACATGGAACACATATTTATACTTATTTGTTTTTGTTTTGTAGATTTGCGACTTTTACCGCACGATAAAATATCAAATAAAAATAAAATAAAATATCAAATCGTTAGTTTCCTTGAAATTTGAATGATTTTTATTATTTTTTTTTAATAAATGATTGTACATAATATGCAGCCTACCTGTATGAAATGAAAAATTCATTGATTTTACAAAAATTTCTACGATTGATGTGATTTTAGTATTAACTGTTTATATTGGGCATGTGACCTTTGGTTTAAATCAAGAATAAGAGACCATTTTATTGCGTATACTGAATACAACAGGCAGGTTTTTGTTTTAGATAATAAAGTGTCTCTTGAGACATTATAATATGCATAAAACAGAAACATAGAATGTTGGTGTATTTACGTTTAATAAATAAGTCGATTTCCGAAAAAAATTTTTTTTTTAAATATTGCTTTTATATAAATTAATCAACTATAATATTTTACTAGGTATCAAAATGAATATAACGACTATTAAAATGTATAATGAATTATTATATTATATTTTTCTAAAAACAGATTTTAATTTATTATATTTTCTACAAGTTGACTGTAGAATCAAAATTGATACTCCATTACTCCTATGATTTATATTCTAGTCTTTAATGTTTTAATTATACTTTATTCTAGACGCTTGGAGTACCTACCTATATTGGTACTCACGCTGTTTGACTTTCAGGCTTTGAGTATCAATATTGGTAATCATAATTTTTCATGATTATGTCACTAAAAAATCATTAATAATGCTCAATTCGTTTATTGGAATGGACAGAGGAGTAAAAATTGATTATATCGTGTAAACAGCATTCAAATTTAAATTTTTTTTTTTTTTTAATTGAAATATTACAATTATATATATGAAACTTTCATAATAACACATTATAAATTAATTATTAAAAAGTTGCATGTAAAATATTACAAATATTCTTAAAATTTCTGTTTTTTTTTTTTATTATTTTTTTTTATTATGCGTTTGGAAAATAATCTAAATAGTAATGTTTAGAACAGCCTGGACCTAGTTTTTATACTTGTCGTGTGACTTTTTGTGCGTGCCCTCTTCCACCTTGTTGAATCATTTCAATGTTATAATTAAAACATTTACCTCGTTTAGTTAAAAAAATATTATAATAAAAAAAAAATATTATATTATAACATGATAGTGTAATAATTAAAACATTTACCTCGTTTAAAATTGAATGAATTTTGTTTATGAATTTTTCCTTCATTCTATAGACTTATGAGAGATATTTTGGGTTTAGTTATTATTTTATTAATAAAGCTTTTAGTATGTTTTACCTAAATTCTGTCCCACTCATTTTATTACGAGTTACAGTAGTACACAATAATATTAATGCTTTTAATAAACTTATATGTTGTATTTAATAGAATAATTGAACTAACAATGCTATTTTATTTATTTATTCATTTTAACAAACGCGTTCACCAGCAGGTAAAATGACAATGAACGTAAAACTATGATAGTTTAATACATAGCTCTAAGTTACTCAAAATTACCGATTTTTTTTTTTTAATTATATATAACATGACATCATTAAAATTGGGAAATTATGAGAAATAAAAAAAAACTCATGGCCGTATTATAAGCTGTCAAAAATAATCACAGCAGTACTAACATAATTGGAGAATATATCTATTTTGGTACTCATGGCGTTTGTAGTAATCTCAAAAGAAATACCGTGGCAGTTAACTTGTATGTCACGCGTAAGTTTTATCTAGAGTTATCGAAAATTGTCATATCTAAATTTTATCTAATATTTTTTTTAACTCGAATAGTTTTCACTAGTATTGTATGCGTGTTTAAATAATTAAAACTTATTTATACGACAGTTGACAGATTTAATTAAATGCAATAACAATATTATGACGTTTCATATCATTATTGAAACCTAATAACTAATAATATTATTTTAATCTGTGTATAACATTGCTATCTGAGGCCCATAAATTTATTTTAATGTTATGTTAAATGCATTTTAACTGGTAATTAATACTGCATTTGTATACAGCAATCGGTAAGAATTCGAGCGACACGCGATACGGTGTTACAATTATATTACGTTGTTCCGAACGAATTGCGTGTAAGACTCGTAATGTACTACACAAAGTAACAAAGGGAATTTGGAGTAATCGTATTTTTCTAGAAATATAACAAACGTTAGCAATAGTCAGTTAATTTGTTTACACCAAAAGAACTTTGATTATTTTCATTGTATTTTGTTAATATAGAGGACAAAATTGAAAATAAAAAAATTTATAAAATTTTCAAGTCTCTAAGTTCAATATAATTGCTTATAAAATCCCTAGTCACCTAAATGACAATATCATAAAAAAATTTGTCAATTTGATTTATCATTATTGTAAATTATTGTAATATAATAGTAAGAATCCATATAAATACTTTAAATATTAATTTTAATGAAATTTACAATTTAAACACCTATACGAAAATTGAGACAAGGGATTTTTCTTATATTTCGATATGATGTTAAGTAATATGTAATTATACTTCAGTAAAATTTTCAGACAATGCCAAAAATTGCCAACTTAATCAAACATTATATACGTAAAAACGAGAATTTTACGAAATATTCAAAGTCCTATATTTTGTAGAAAAATTAACGTAACGAATCCAAAATTTTACGACATATATATAGTACGTGAACATTTAAAAACATTTTCAAGTATCTATCTTCAAAATTTCCTGAGTTATCGTGAAATATTTAAATCGAATTCGATGAAATTTCAGTTTTCGTGAAAAATGCCGTTTTTCGTCGTTTTTTCTATACCTACCGCTTATGGCCAATTTTGAGAAATTCGAAATATCACCTAAATAAAGTACCAACTACATCCACTTTTCAACTGGTAACCCATGCTATTCGTGAAAATTGAAGCATTATTCTGGTTGTAAAAGTGTCTTCATACTTAAAAAAAAAAAAAAAGAAAAAAGAAAAAAGACACACATACTCGTAATTGTAAAACCAATACTTTCTTCGCTTCGCTCAGAATCTAAAAAATAAATAAATATTTGTGTTCGTTTCGTTTCTCAGTAATTTAAATAATAATAATAATATAATCATATTCAAATTATTACCTACTATTATATAAACATTATTCAATTTATGTCATTATTATACAATATACATACATACAGTTGTGGGTGTGTTATTTTTTCTTTCGGTTGCTATTATAAAGATTTTATTTGGTAATTTTTATTATTTACATTTTATTCGAGAAGTCACGGACAACTTTGTCTATTAGTATACTACTATAATATATAAAATTGTCTAACGAAACGGTAAATATTTTACCTAATTTAAAACAACTTTTATTTCATCCGTCATCACTGTTCTAACGTCGTAACTCAACTTATGAATCTGACGAGTCAACCTAACCCGTATTAGTCATTTAATTTTTGCCTTGATATAATGTATCTAACCACCTGGAGTACATATCTACTTGTATTTCATTTTATCCCTATACGAATGAATTTTTATCCGGACTTCATATAGGTACGATTTATACGAATTTGTCTTGTTTAATTTATGAAATGACCGAACATTTTATTCATTTTATTTATATAATAATATTGTTGACGATGTAGGTAAAAATATTGTTTAAAATATTACCTTATATGCATAAAACATAATGTATATGTATCATTATATAAAAATTATACTTGTTTAAAAAATTTTTTTGAAACTTAAAAGTGACCTTTATTCCGAAATATGAGCATATATAAGTATGAAATATGTTAATTAGATTTTTATGGAAATGAAGTTATTAACTTAAAAAGTATAAATAAGTAAATACTAAAAACTAAAAATTAAAAATTAAAAATTAAAAAAAAAACATCTATAAAAAATTGAGACTTTAAACAGGTATAAAAAAAAAAATTGAGAATTTTGATCTATCTATCTTAGTCAGTATACTTCAGTAAAATTTTCAGATTTTAATTCTCAAAATTGACAATTTTATCAAACATACACATAACGAGAATTATACGAAATATTCAAAGTCCTATATTTTGTAGAAAAATTATCGTAAAAGTTCCAAAATTTATACGTATTATTTAATTATATCGTTATAACATAACCTAATATAAAAGAAACTATGGAATAAACTATCAATTATAACTAAACTTAACAATAAGTAAAAATGTTCCGGAATCATATTAAATCCAAAAAAGTAATGCTACTCTACTGGTACTATGACTAATTTTTCCTCTTTTGATCTTGGTATTCTTCCTTAATCAACACAACCTAGGAACGAGAATTAGTACGTAGGTAGTGTAATACAACTCATAATAGTTTAGATACCTAGGTAATTGGTTACATATATATGAGAAAAGGAAAAAATGGTTCATATCACATATTTTATTGTTGGCTTCCTCAATACAAAAGGGAAGGAGTTATATTATATACGTATTATAATGTTATATAACTCATGTAATAATGTAATAATGCACATTGTATTATTTACTTACATCATATGTGATATTATTCTTTTTTAATCAGTGCATATTATATTATAATATAAACTTGTGTGATTTGCTTGTCGTAGTCGTCGGTGAACACAATATTGTAGATTATGTTAAGCAAGCAACCAGGATTTCTCCAGGAGTTCAGAGCATCATATACAATAACCATTGATTGAGCCTCTTTACTTTAGAAGCTACTACATAATTTTATTAAATTTATAAAATAGCAATTATGTAGGTATAAATTATAAAGGGTGTGGTGTAAGTTACTATCATAATGAAATTTCGATAACTAAAAAAATAAATAAATATTAAAAGAAAATGGCAAATTATTAATATTATTTTTTATTTAAATTTACAAGAATCTCTATTAAATGATGAAAAATCACTCGTCCACAGACATTAACATTAATTTCATAAATTTTATCAATTACTCGTCTAATTTCCATCTTACATTTTGCAATGGTTTGCGGTTTGTTCACATAAACTTGTGACTTGACATATGAAAAGTCCAAAGGGGTACTTATGAGGTGACCTATAAGGCCTAACTAACTACTTACTGCAAAGTTAAATCATACGTTCGTGGAATTTGCACCTTGGACAGCAACTTGTACTATTATTTCTAATCGAATCCCTCTCATTCTCTGTCCCAATGACAACTCTTCTTTTATACTCTATAAATGATTCATTTTTTTGCAAATATTTTCGACTGTACCACGTATTACATTATAATAATATAATATGCCAATACGTTTTGGACTCGGCCATAAAATAAAAAAAATAAAATAAAATAAAATAAATTATACGAAATTAGACCTGAGCAAGGGTACATTATTAACACGTATAATATCGTTGTGTAAGATTTATTTGGAATTTATTAATATAACCATTATGTTTATATATATATATGTTATAATTCGTGGATTGATAGCTCGAGGACAGAAAAAATGATCATTATAATATGGCGTGGCGTGGCATGGTTTTTTTTTTTAAAATATTTTTATTGCTGTTATAAAATTATTGCCGTGGAATTCTGCAAACACAATTTGCATTATATCTCCATTACGGCTTAGTGAGTTAGACTGACGATATTATCGCTCGTATTATATTATATTATTATAAATAATATAATATGTCTTTTGTGTCCGCCACCGGGAAAAGTGCAGACACGCTCGCGGTATAATTGACGGAGAGAAAGAGAAGTCGAAACGTAGACACAAAGACAGAGGGAGAAAGATATAATGAGAAAGAGAAACGAAGGATCGTAAACCCTCCGGAACGGCGTCTGTTCGTGACAGTTGAAACGGTGACAACTGAAATATCGGCACCTATTACACACTTTGACTCTGATGCTACGAACTCTTCCTATAATACCTAATATATAATATTATGTACACGCACTTCTCCGAAAGATTTTCTGGTTCCATATGATTTAATATTTCAATACGTCTTATATTATAACAACAATAATATTATATTATTAATATTATTATTATTGTATATACGATGTACCGGGTGATTCATTATTGTAATATCGTATATATTTTAGTCCAAATGATAACGTTTTAGGTGACACCATGAAATATGTATATTATCGTTAGATCTGTTATGAAAAATGTGATTAGATTAAGTAAATTAAAGAAGTTACAGAAAACAAATGTTATACCTAATAATAGAGTGAAAATTGTAAAATATTTTTTTTTTATTTTAAACAATTTTACACGTTTTATAATTCGGGAAATGCAATTTCCCCCTAAATTTTCTTATTAAAACTGTTGTGCATTATTGTTATTTTTTATATTCATCTCGCATGATATCATTATTATTTCTTGTTGTGATATGCATACAGATAAATGATAATAATATTTAACTCTCACATTCATTTGTCGTTGTCAATACCTACTACCTGTGGAGAATGCGTATTATATTTATAATGATTGATTTACACGAATTTATAGTTTTCTGATATTTTATACAATAATCATTATTTTACTAATTATAGTTGTCCAATATTACGTCGAAGTAATTTATTGACATATTATTATTGCATTTTAATATTATTATTAATTTATTACGATACGGCGTGACGCACTCGAAAGTTCGAACGCACATTTCGATATTGTGCATAATTATATTATTCATTATTTCGTTTGCAATTATATTTTTTATATTTTTTATTATTATAATTACATACTTTTAAGTTTTAACGAACACTAAAATAGAATACTATTATTTTTATAAACATAATCTCGAGTTTAATAACAATAATGTAACTCAATAGTTCATAAGATCAATATTTTAAAACAAGCGTTCTATACCTATACATTTGACTTTATATTTTATTTATTTCTTGAAGTATTTTTCTTGAACGAATAGCATGATTAATGATGTTTAAATCGTGTTTCGGTTCACTGATTCGCTGTTCGATATTATTTATTACGTTTTTTTACACGTAGGTATATCGGTGATTATAATGATTTTTGAAATAATTATCATTACTCGTTTGAAAAATAATTAGATATAAATTTACACGATATGTCACAGAAATATTTAAACTGATGAACGAATTGTGAAGAAATTAACGTGTGTTTTTTTTTTAAAAAAAATAAATTTTTATTTGCAATATATCTGTAATTAATATTCTAATTGATCAAATTCTTATAAAATAATATACGAGTATATAATTTCGTAATAATACAATAATAAATTGTTAAATATTTTTTATCATTGACATTGGAAATACAATAAAATTAATTAAGAGTATTATAGTCATTATTATTATTAATGCAAAAGTTCACGTAATCAATGTAAGTTCTACGAAACGAAACGTGTGCATTTTAAGATAAAATAAGCGACCTATTTTATAAATTCCATGTTTTTGGTAAAACTTTTTTTAAAAACTTTGTATATTTTTCGCTGTAACAGAAACGAATTTCACCGATTTTCTACCGCACATACATCCGGAATTGACAGTTTCGAACTTGATACATGACATCCGGTTGATATAAAATGCCGTTGTCTCTTCTTTATCTATCAAAACTTTTTTTTTTTTATCGCTATTCCAATACATATTTTCGGTAAAAAATAAAGAAACAAATTGGATTTTTTTTTATTTTTTTTTATAAATCATACAACTATGTATTTTATATAATTTATTATAATACGTATATAGTTGTACACACTCGTAATTTTATATCAATGAATAATGCATTTTTTTCATACTTTTACCGTCACCTACTAAATTAGTATTTTAAAGGTGCAATATCATGTGACATTAAAACATTGATTATGTATCGCGCGTATTTTTGCTATCGGGTTCGACTAGATTATTAGAATAATTTATTATATAATATTTAAAATTAAACCAAACACGTACCTAATGCCCTATCGTATTTCTGATACAACGACTAAAAATTATTTCAAGTTTAGTGGGTAGAAAACGTGAAAATTTAAAGATACGAATGTAATACAATATAAACTTCCTGTTACTCGTCACTAAGTTTCTCAAGTTTGATAAGGTACCCGCATGTAAAAGTTGCATGCTACGAACGTTCACTGAAACTAATACAATGTGGGCGTACAAAATGTCTTTACAAATTTACAAAATCCTATTGTTACTTACATTATAATATTACACCTTCAACTACGATTCTAACTAAAATCACGGTTTTCACGAAAAATAATCATACCACAATATTGGGAATAATAATATTATCGTTTACGGATATAAATTTATTTAACGACAATCGTTAAACTAATCATGTTATATTGTAAAGTTAACATTAAATAAATGTAATATTTAATCATAATCGGATTTTATCGGTTTCCTATTATAAAAATGTTTCGTATTTTGTTATATTCAAACAAGTAGAGTATTTTTTATGTTATTTGACGACTGAAGCGTAATTTATCATGATATTGATTTTATGTATAATTGTATAATATAAAAAGTACCTAGGTAGGTATTTAAATAGGTATTTAATACACTCCGGAGCAATCGTTTAATTATTGTAAATTGTAAAAATTTGCGGCAGACTATATTTAATTCTACAAAAGTCACCCGAAATAGTTAATTATTGTACTTACCAATAATTATAATTATTATAACTTTAAATTTGTCATAATATAAGTTCCTAAAGAAAATTAAATATAACCTAAATATTATAATTTATAATTTTTCTATAAATATGTAGGATTTAAATTTAACATACATAGATATGAATAGGTTAGGCACCTATATTAATGCCAAGTATAATATTATATTATCAGTACTTAGATTTTAATACAAGTTATAGAATAATACTGAAAATATTTTTGTTTCGGGTAAAATAGTTTCTTATTTGATGAAATGCATACAACATACCTATAAAGTCAATCTTTTCGAAACCACAATATTCCAAGAAAGACAGAAAAAAATGTGTATCTTACATAATTATTCATACAAAATATTTAAATATTTGAACAATAAAATATTTTATATTTTATTTTTATTAATTAAATTTATAATTATATAAGATACCTATATATATTTTTTTTTTTTTGTGATAATATAATTAATTATTAATATATATATATAATTATATTATGTAGATGTCATAATAATAAAAAATATATATGTTCTTGGAATGAATGCTTTGTTTTTAATGTTTAAAAATAATAACAAAAATAATTTTATGCTACTTTTTACTTTTAAACATCACTCAACTGTAAACAAAAAAAAAAGTTGCATAATATTTTTTTACTAAAGATTAATTCATCAACAAAGTATTTTTTGAAAGAATATTATTTTTAATGGATTTCTTATCTTTTATTTATTATTATTTATTTTTTAGAAAAAAAGAACTTTCATAAAATTTTACCTCATGAAGTCATGACAGTTACGAATTAAAGCATTCAGAAGACTTATTATAAAATTAACTTTAGTTGCCAACAGTTGAAAACATATATCGTTCTGAAAAAGTTTTTGTTTTACTCGATAAAAAGAAAGAGAAAAATGTTAAATCTATTAAAAATGAAATAAAATCTTTTTAAGCGAATTACCATTTAAAACAGGGGTCGGCAACCTTTTTGATGTCAAGGGCCAAAAAATTAAATACTATTTTTCACGGGCCACAATTCGTATATATATATATATATATATATTATTATTATTATTATTATTATTATTATTATTATTATTATTATTA
>JAIUCT010000025.1:2551195-2568888 GCA_021307375.1 Tetraneura akinire
ATTATTATTATTATTATTATTATTATTATTATTATTATTATTATTATGTATATTTAAACAAAGTTTATAGTAATATAAAATTGAAATTGAACTTATAAAAGTTCATAACATTTTGGTATATTAACGTAATTTTACAAAATATTTAAAATTTGAAAATAAAGTTATAATAATATCACGTCATAAATTATAAAATACATATATGTAAAATAAAATAATACAAAGTAAAAGTTAAACGAAAAGCAGATAACGTCTACATGGTTTTTAAGTAACGTTTATTTTTGTACTATTGTATAATAAACTTCTCTTAAGAAATAATAGTTTTATTAAGAAAGGTAAAAGATGTTTTAAATTTAAATATTTATTATAAATTTTAATCGCGGGCCGCATGCAGCCCGTGGGTCGCGAGTTGTCGATCCCTGATTTAAGCGATACCTAAGTTACTATAATAACAATAAAATAGAATCCATTTCTTTATTGAAAATTGTATAGTTATGATCATGAATCAAAATACAACATATTTTTGTTTTGTAACAATATTTAAAAATTGATTTTATATGGATTATGGTTTTGATAAGTTATATTTTAGATCCAGCATAATAATATAGTATCCATGTCATAACATATTTATAGCACAATTTATATAAATGGTTTATAAAAAAATTTTTGAATGACATTTCGTATACAATTTATATTGTCCCTATAACTATGTCTTTTCTGATATAAAAAATAAATCTTATCAATCATTGTAAAAAAAAAAAAACTATTTCAATTACCATATATATTTTGTTTTTAATGTTATATCTAGATGCTAAAACTAATTTAAAATTGTGGAATTAATTAATAAATACATCTATTTCTGATTTTACGTTATTGTTTTAGAAGATGCTACATTTAAATTATGTAAATAATATTAAATATTTTAATTATTTAATAGGTAATAAAATTGAAGAATTATTCAATACCAAACATATTATGGAATAAATTATTAGAACTATATATTTTTCACATTTTTCCATACGTTCTTTATAATAAAATTTAATTTAAAAGAGTTAAATTAAAAAAAAGTAATTGATATTACGTATTATTATTCTAACTTTATTTAAACCTTAATGTAAATTACACGTTCGTTAAATTTCAAAGCGTATAGATTTAAATTCGAAGCGTAATGGAAATAAGAACGAATATACGTTTATATTCGGGAACCAGGTTAAATATTTTAAAATACGAGTTTCCTATAAACGACGTCTCATTGTGAAAATCACCGTGCTATTGTGTACGTTTTTTTTCTGATGAAGTGATTTCCTTCCGTTTATTTTTTACTTTTTTAGTAGTGAGATAAAAAATAAGAAATCACTACCGGTTAACCAACGGCACACTAATAGTAATGCTTATAGGCATAACAATAACGAATTTAGAATAATATGAGATATACAAACTAGGTATTGTATAATTGCAGGAAATACATATTTTTATACTTAAATTTAATAACAATTAATTAAAATATTTATTACAATTCTGTATTTTTGCGATATTCAATGTTGAGAAATTGATATGTAGTGGTGTTTTACATAATATAGATTCGTTGCGATAATAATTACCTATCTAATTTTAACACTTCACATGCCACTGTTACCAAAGCAATGTCACATTAATGCATAATTTATTTATCATTTTTTATCAGCAATTTTTATATAGAAAATAAGAAATAAATGAAATTCTAAATTTATATTCTAAACGTAATCGATGTTGAAATATCAAGAAGTTTTAAAATTCCAATAAAAATATTACCGATGTAATAATGTAATGTTTTCAATTTTTCATGAAGTGAAATAAGATAAGCCATTTGACCAATGGTGTCATGTCACTGATAATAAAATGTATTCTGCTTGAATGGTTTTGACATTACCTACACATGTAAACGAACACTTTTTAATTTATATTATTCAATAAATGAATTCAATGAGTATAATATAAATCGTGAAAAAAAAAATAATAATATATATAAAAAATAATCTTCCTATTTGAATAATATTAAGTTTACCCAAAAGATATTTAATTATTTATTATAATAAAATTTATATAAAAACTAAATTTTTCAGAAAACTTTATCAATAAATCAATTAATATTCACGTCTACATAACTATTATCTATTTCATAATTTATTATTACATATTATATTTACAATCATTTTTTATTCAATTATAATTTATAACACATAAGACATTAAAGCATATAAATTATATGATGAGTATTTTATTAACCATTAAAATCACATACCCGTGCAATAGGCCGTTAGTCAAAACTTTTGAAATAAACTAAGTGCCATATATCTTCTAATGGTATTATTAATTTATCGCTAATGTTTAGGTAAAAACATATTCACAAAATTACATTAGTTTCACGAAATAATAAGAATATTTATAGATATTAAAATAAAATATGTGTTCATCATTTTATTTATTTTTTAACAATTTAATATATGTATATTTTCGAATTTTTTGCAATATATACATTTTAACATATATTTCATAATAACACACATGTTTAACTTAATATGAGAATATTTATTTTTTTAATTCAATAAACAACAAAATCAGAAAGAACAACTCTCTCATAAAAAAAAATATTAAAAACCTTCTAAAATCTGAAGAATACAGCTATTTTAATATATAAGTTGAAATATCAAATTTGTTTAATTATTATTTATAATATAATATTATACTATAATTATATAAGCATTAAACTTAGACATTTGATTTATTTAAAAGTTAGTTTAATAGAAAACTTGTATTCACCTGAAATTCGAGTAGTAAAAATAAATCTTCATTATATTTATATATATTATATATATATATATTTTGATAATGTCATCTTTTTTGTTTCAGTTGGTTTCTTCCTTTTCTATGTAATTGTATATTATATACTAAAATAAGTTTTCCTTTTTAGAAATCTAAATAGGTATATTTCATCAGATTTTAATTTATGTATATTCTTAAAGTTTTAGAAGAAAATATTATGTGAAAATATTAAATAATATAATATTAATAACAAAACATTTTTGAAATCTAAAATTAATATTTATTTTATATACATTAATTTAACTACTATAGATTTTAAAATAATATGGAATAGATTTCACTTTTTTTATCATTCTTAAAATTTCTTAAAATATTAAACGTAACGTTTTTGATATTCTGATGGTATTCAAATTTCAAAAATTATATTCGATACTTTGATATTGATAGTTATTCAGCTATAGAAAATCAAAATAGACTTTTTGTAGTTCTTTCTATATAATTTTACTTTTATAATAACATTTATACATAACGAACGAAAACAACTGAAAGTTTACCTTTGTACAATTCTTCTTTCTAAATCGAAATCATATTAAACTGACATTCTAGTGACAAACTCTCGTTAGTAAAGTAAATTGAAAACTTTTTGCCTCAAGCAGTTTTGATCCAGTTTTATTTTTATAGTGGCTTTTTTCTATCAATTTTGTTTTGTTTTTAGAATATATATTCTTAGGATTTCATAAAAAATGATTTAATAATTAATCAAATATTTGATAACTTAATTATTTAAAATGATGTCTCATATTCATTAAATTCAATAAACAATATCTTAGACTCAAAACTTTATATGAATATGTTAATTGTAAGGAAAACCATATTTCTAATATAAATATATAATTTTTTTTATGATAATTAACTAGGTATTTACTAACTGTTAAAGGGTTAAAAGTAATTTAAATAATTACGTTCGGCATAGAATAATATTTTATTGGTACCTAGCAATATAGTTTTGAATAAAATATAGATTATATATTTTATATATATATTTCAATGTTTAATGAAAATTGTATTTGGCAAGTTATTTATCATTATTACTTAGGTAATCATTTTATTCAAATTAATATTAATACAAATAAATCAATTTTTGTAATAATTTTTAAAACGCTACTTACTTTAAGTTACTACTACATACTAATATTATACTACATACACACATCTACTATGTGAATTTAATTTAAAATTTATAACTGAAGATATCGATAAATAAATTAAAACTTATGAGGTTTGATAATAGTGAATTTAGTACATAGATTTTTGTACTTACATCATATACAATTTTGTCAATGTTTAATTAGAACATATACAATATTTACTCGTGATATTTCCTTGTAGATTACGTTGGTAAACACAATTGCAGATTATGTTAAGCATGCAACTGGTAATATAATTCTACAGATTAAATTATAGATAATATAATATAATTTTAAAATTGTTGTATATATTTTTTGAAAATAAATATTACTATTACTATTATAATATCTAATATTATATGAAAATTAAAACTAATTTTGTTGAACTATCTAAATATATACCATATGAAAAAATTAAATACAAAATAAATTATATACAAATAAAAATTCCTAGGTATATTAACTTAACTTGAATTTAAAAAAAAAAGTAACTCGTTAATTATTATATAAAAATTTAAGCTACAAGTTAAGTTTTCAAATATTCAAATTTTAAAAGTTAAGTTAAAAAGTGTAAATTAACATAACTTATTAACTTATCTTTAACTTATTAACTAGGTAATGTTCAGCCTTGAATTTTTTTTATCAATATTATATATTATTATCTGACTGAACTTAAATCATAATCGTTTTCCGATTTTAATGATTTTTTTGACTCGTATAAGCCTAGAATTGTCCCTAAATTATATTGAGTGAGCAAGTAGGATCAGTTATAATACCAGTAGCATTGAATGTAAAAGGAGTATTATATAGGCAATAATCGAATTTATTAGTTTTTTTTTAAATGTGTAACTAATTATTAATTAACATTATAGTGGTGCAGAATGCGGCGTTGAGTACTCACTTGCATGCATAATTTTTGTGTTAAAGAGACCTTAACTACTTCCAACATACAAACTTTAGTTTATTTAAAAAAAAAAAAAACCATTTTGTATTCATAAATAACTCTATTTTGGATCGTACGATCTTAATTATTAAAAATATATATTATAACACCATAATATATTTCCAAAAATAAAGTATTCAAAAACGTTTATATTTCATAAAAAGTAAAAAATAAATCTATTGTTATAATATAAAAAAAATTAAAAATTAGTTCTGTGTGATCCAAAATAAAATTCATTGTAAATTCAAACCTATGATTAAAATTAATATCGAAAAAAAACATAAGTGTTTAAATTGGAACTAGTTTAAGTAAATATTATGCAAGCGAGTGCGTATTCGAATCCCACATACTGCACTACGCGATTACATGTTAATTAATTATACACACTTAAACGGAACATTATTGAATAAATTCTAATATTTTTTTTATAATACTCCTTAAATATTCACTACCTAAATCCGTCTTAGCATAATAACATAATGTATATTTATTTTTTTTTTTTTGTACCAGTTTCATAAGTTTCTTTAAATTAACTTTTAATGCGTGCTCTAAAACATAGTTTATCCTAGCACGTCATAAATAATTTCGTCAGTTGTGATAACGAATTTTAAAATTCGCCACACATGGCGCCTTTAACGCGTCACCGAGTTCTAATATACGTATTTGATAAGTTTTGTGTCTTCTAATACATTTTTTGTCAGAAACATGTTAGAGTATAAAATTTAAATATTAGGTGTGTCTTGACCAGAATGCGAATTCGTAATGTCAATATATGAAAAAAATAGTTCCTGATTTGAAATTATTTAGCACGATTTTGTAGTAACCATATTATCAAAACTATTGATAATGGAGAACATTCATAAAGAAGACAATAAATAATACAATAATTTTAATATGTATATTTTCTTTTTTAGAATAAAAAAAAATTAAATTTTTTTTTTCTTTTTCTTTTTTTTGGTTTTACAATGATGTGTGTCTTTTTTTTTTTTTTTTTAAGTATGAAGACACTTTTACTACCCGAAATAATGCTCCGATTTTCACGAATGTTGTATGTTTTCGATTGAAAACTGGATGTAGTTTGTACTTTATTAAGGTCATTTTTCGAATTTCCCAAAATTGACCTCATGTCACACAGAAAAAGGACGAAAAAATAACGAAAAAAGGACATTTTTCCTTCGACGAATTTGATTCATCGGATGAATTTGTTTATAATAGTAACCATAGTGATAATATAAATATTATTGTTACTAATAGCAACCAAAATCATATTATTGTAACTAATAGCAACCGCTATTATAATGACGAAAAAACGGCATTATATGACGGAACTTCGCTCAGAATCGTTTTTTCGAATGAAATGGTTTGCCATTGTATTCAAATTAAAATTAAAATTAAAACTATGATTGCACACCTGTATCCCTTCCCTTGCTTTCGTTTTTTTATATATATAATTCACAATATTAATTACGTCAGTATTCTTATTATATCAATATTAATCTGCTCAAATAATACACAAATATACGCTTGCTATTTTAGGTATTATTAATTTTATTATTATTATTATTTTGAGTATTTATATACGCGAATATAATATTTATGTTGTTTGCAGTCATTTATTCTATATATATAATTAGAAAATTATATATAAGTTTAAAAGACAAAGTAAGAAACTATTATAAATATCTGTCACGTAATATTATTGTTAAAATCAACATGATTCATTTTACTTTTGGGCAAACATGAAAACGAAATATCCATAAAAAAAAAAAGTTTCATAATAAAAAAATTGTATGTACCGCTTTCATTAACTGCATGCATGTATTATATTTATTATGGAAATATCGTTGAAAGTTCTAGAAAAAACTAAATGATGATACTTTTTTCGTTTTATTATCAAGTTGTGATATCTCAACAACATTATAATACAAAATTGTTTACTGGATAATATTATTTTAAAAAAATATAAATTATATTAAAGAATTACGTCATTTTAAAATTTGTATACATTTATACAAGCTATATCAATATATAATAATTAATATTGAATTTATAAATATAACATATTATACCTAGGTTATATTTTATTTTATATTCTGTATTATATAATAGATATTAAATATTAATACTTAAATGAAAAATAATAATATTAATTATTATTTTGAAATTAAATAATTGCTGAAGCAGTACTTTTATTAAACGTTCCGTTACGTAAAATAATTGAACAGTATTTGTTTAAATATCAGTTCTTTTATTATTTACATATGCAATTTACAGTAAATAAACTTAAAATTAATATATTATACACAATAATAGGACGTGGATTGTACGGGGGTCTAGAGACTAGAGGTTACAATATTTACAGTACCTAAAGTGTTTCCTAAGCCGTCACACAACTATGTGGTCTGCCCAGCCTATTCCCGGATGAAGGAGTGTGCCGAATCGGGCACGGAACGTAGGATCAAAAGGCCAACCCAACTAGGCGGTGGAAAGTTTTCTGGAGAAGACCAACCCAACTAGGCGGTAAGGAAGTAGAGGGGAAAAGGATACCCGGAGTCAGCATTCCCTGGTGGTCGGGTTTCGGGAGAACGATGACGAGTGAGACATTAAGGCGTAAGATGCCAGGCGGGTCACCGTGAAAACAGCATTTGGCGTGTTCACTCGTCGTTCGTGTCCCGGTAGCCACTATATGTCCCGTGCAATGTGGAGTCCGCTGATGTTCTGGTTCTCGGTTGCCTGCCGCCTCGTGGCCGGAAGTCATTGTCTGACACGGTAATGAGCAAAACACTTAAGGCTGGGCAATTCGCCGTGAGAACGGCGTTTTATGTGCTTGCTCGAATCGTGTCAGAAGACTTGGATGAAGACTCTTGAATGTCAAGGAAATAGGAGAGTGATCAGTAGAAGGTTCAGATGTGAAGTTTTCAATAAGGTAATTGAGATGATCAATTTCCATAATGGTAATGTCGAGAATGTCTGGAGTGTGTTTATTATCTGTTGTGTAGCGGGTTGGAGAAGAAGGAGCAATGATGGTTAGGTTGTATTGTTTCTAGTTCTAATGAATCTGAAGAAAGTTTAAGCCGTTCCAAGAGTTGTGTTTGGCATTTAGGTCTCCAGCGATGATGACATCTTTAGGAGTGTTAAGAGAAGAGCTTGGACTTTTGTAAGCATTTACTAATTTTGTCTCCTTATTGCCTAGGATAAAGCATATTGAAGTATTTGTGATAGAGTTCGTTAGTATAGTTTCTCCATACTTCAGACTTGGTTCTGAAAAAAAACATTTTGTTGAGTCATATCGAATGTTCGTAACCAGGTCACGTATTATTCCATTACTTAATTAAAATAAAACGTTATAAAATGTACATATCATTTACCCAGCTGTTAGCGATCAAATATAAATAATGAGGCCCCTTGTGGGGAGCTTATGCCTATGTCATCTACTGCATACTTGGTCGCAGAGTACTATTGCTGGCTCAATACAATATACAATTGTATTCACCGACGACTAAAACTACGATGAACATTGAGCACACATTACATATTGCAAAATATATATTGAATATTAAAAAAAAAAAAAAAAAAAAAAAAAACAATGGTAATATATATCAAATCATTATGATTATGGAAAACAATTTGAAGCATAAGTAGAAATTTTTAATTTAAATGGATACCTAGGTGTTATTTTATTTACTATACTGGTATGTTTAGTAATTCATTTTTCTGTTCTATTTATATAGGTATATACTTTCAATTTTTTTTAATTAGCATAAACCTATATTATAATTTCTATTGATTTCGTTCATACTCATAACCATAAAAATATTATAAAAATAAATGGTAAATGTATATACTATTGAAACACTTGTATTTCCTCTTTATATGGCAAATATAATTTTGAGTTCTTCATTCTCTTCTTAATTTATATTTATCTGACATCGTCCACAAAATACGCCAACAATCGAAACCAGGAACATTTTGAGTTCGGTTACTAAGTAATAATGAATAACTACACTATTCCTCATACCATGTTGCTTTAGATTTTGAGCTAAACGAAGAATGTATTTTCAGAATTTGGTTCTACAATGATGTGTCTTTTTCTTTTATTTTTATGTCTGAAGACACTTTTACCCGAAATAATTCGTCTAGTGACCTAAATAAAATACTAACTACATCTTCTTTTCTATCGGAATCATACGCTATAGGTATTTGTGATAAATTAAAATAATTGTAGTATTATTTAAGATCAAAAATATGTTTATAGGTATAAATATAATGACACACATCATCTTAAAATCTTCACTTTGCTTAAAATATAAAAATTATGAAAAATTACTAAATTACAATAATTCATTTATATTATTCATTAAATAAAATTGTATGCAATTTTAAATACGCATTATAATAATATACATTATTAATATAATACTTAAAGGAAAAAAAAGTAATATCTGTAACTTAATATCATTATGCTTTATAAATTACTGTATATAAATTGGAGTTAAATATATTTATGTAAATATTTGATTAATAATTAAATTATAATACTAATAGCTTCATTTACAAAAACTGATTAATTTATTTTTGAAATATATTTGAATTTCATTTACATAAAATTAAACTTGAGCGTAGGTAATGAATTTAATTTGTTGTTTAAATTTAAATGTATATATAATTATATTATTTTAAATAGTTATCAAAGGGATTAATAAAATTGTCAGGCAAATTGAAAAAGCAACAATCAGTGATTTATACGAACGAAATAATAATAATTTCAAACGTTTACGTTTAATATATTAATTATATTCTTACGGCCAGGGTGGATGTATAGATAATTTTAATACGTATTAAATAAGCATTTTATTTATGTGTGTTAATAATATTATTTATTACGGGTTTTATTGATTCTTAACTGTCAGCGACTGCGGTGACTTCTTGAACGTTATACATAATATATTACATACAATAAGTATCTTCGTAACAAATAAAATATTATTGTATAATCGTGACGAAAAACAAACGCGAATATTATTCAAATTCGTCGGTATATCGCCATATTTTATCAAACACAAATAAATCGAAACGTTTCGTTGTAATAATATCGTCGAAGAATATATGCACTGGATGATATGATGAATATCTACTATCAAATTCGGTGTAATCGTGAAAAATGAAAAAAATAAAAATGCAAACATGAAACAATTTTTGGATAATTAATAATTATAATTATATTGTGACGACGACGTACAACGTATAATACAATATTATTAATGTATAATATGGTAAATTGTAAATTATTATCGCGTTAAATATAACAGTCAGAATAAATATTTATAGGTACTTAATACGAGTAATATGACATTAATCATTAATTCATTATATACGGTCGGTCCGGACGCGATACGAATGTGACAGCGTGTCAATATTATAATAATTATGTTTCGGACCGCCTGTTACCGCGTATATGGTATTTGCGTTTTTGAATTTTACTTTGCGAGCATCGATTTTAAAGAGCCCCGACTGATAGACGCCATATAAACACGCGAACCGTCCTCCGGGTCGAATGAGGGACTTTTGTACGTCGTTGTCGGCGGCGTCGTCGGTTTTTAAAAGAGCTTCGGTCCCCATCGCCGCCGGATGTGCGGAGAAAAGACTCACACGCCCGTCCGTTATTGATAAAGTTACTTTCCATATTATTATATACATACGCATTACGCACAATATAATATTATGCAACGCGAAATTAGATGTTTTCTATATTATATTATAAATTAACGAGGGGGTGAGGAATAACCAATCACGAAGTGAGACGAAAAGGAAACGAAATTCACACAAGTTATATAACCAATTTGAAGAGTGTGTGTGCATGATAATTATTATTCCTGTTCTCGGTTTTACGGATTCAGAAATTTTTTGGGAACCGAAGGAACCGATAATTAACGGTTTTATTGTGATTTATTATCAGTACCGATTATACTTTTTTTTCGGTGATTACGATAATTAGGTACCTATTTGTTTTGTGGGGTGTCGTTAACAGTATATATTTATATGTAGCGTCAATATTATACTTGTATATACTTCAACGGTTATCGGGTTATGCCTTCATGGCAAAACATTGCGTTTTAATTGACAAGTAAAAACTGATCATAAGTAAAACGATTTGTTTTTGTATGAGAACAAGATGCCTATTTCTATGTAAGTTTTAAATTTTTATTTTCTTTCGATTTTAAATGGGTCATTTATCATAATAATATGATCAATGTATACAAACTTAATGTATCATCTCATATTGTACCTAATTAATTTTATTAAAATATAGTTTTTTAAAAAAAAAAGTGATATCGAGAACGAAAATAATCAGAAAAAAGACCAGAACCGGTTCCGAATATTTTTTAAGAACTAGCCCATTCCTAATTATTATTTAGACTTAGAGTATCATTATTATTGTTATTTGGTAATATTGTTTTGTCCATCACCGACCGGACGCCTTATATTTTATACTGACGTAGATGAATTGCGTTCCTGATTTAATTTTATACTAGATGAATTTCGTCGTTTTACTTTAAAAATTGGTGAATTCTGTCCCATTATTCGAGTCATTAGCATTATCTAAAAGAAACCAAAGGGAAAGGAGCATTCCAAAAATTTGGTTTTAACTTCAATTTTAAGGTAAATTTATTTGTCAATTATTCAATTATTCATCAATCATTTATATGTAAAGAACAGTAAAATTTGTATATTATTAAACTGGTAAAAAATTTAATAAAACCGCTTTGACGTATTTGAATCTAGTCAATAATTTATTATTATACATGTATTCAATTATTTTTTCTCAAATATAATTTGACAATAATTTTTTTTTTTTAATTTAAATAAAACAAGAATCAGCATAGACGTCGTATGTACCTACGTTAATTACTGCACTTTTTAAGGAGCGCAAACATAATATAAATAAAAAATCAAGGAAAGGGATAGTGGTGTGGAATAGATACAGGTGTAAGTAGGATAGTGTAAAATTTTGATTAACATTTGAATGCAATGATAATTCATAACATTCTTGAAAACGATTTTTAGCGAAGTTCATCGAATAATATATTATGTATTGATTAAAATTTTTACATTTATCAGTCTCTACATTCAATATAAGTAATTTATTATAAAACCCTATAGAGTCACTTAATTACCCAAATCTGATAGTACTTCACTCAGAATCGTTTTTCGAATGTAATGATTTATCATTGCATTTAAATGTTAATCAAAATTTAACACTATCCACTTTACACCACTACACCAGTATCCCTTCCACACCAGTACCTCTTCCCTTGATTTTTATGCTTTAAACAGCTATAAAAAAAAAATGTAAATGTAATAATTCATAATTAATTGGAACTAAGTTAAGTGAAATTTATTTAAGCTTCAATAAAATTTTAAAATTTTTTAATAAATATTGTCAATTTTATTTAATATTATATTAAAATATTTCAATATAAGAAGAATCCATATAAATACTATAAATATTGATTTTACTGAAATTTCAAATTTAAACACCTAAAAATTGAGGCTTAAGACATTTCTAATATTTTGGAAATACGTTAACCCTTTCAGGCCCAGAATTTTTTTTTTTTTTTTTGTTTTAATTTTTTATATATTTTTTTATGTTTATATAGTTATAAATAACTTACTTATGAAGTTTTAGAGCAAAGTAATTAGTTTTGACCGAGTAGTATTCAATTTTAAGTCATCTACCTATACGAGTAGGTCAGGCTAGAAAGGAGTAAAAAAAATAAATAGTTTTTCTACTTCTACAAGTAGATCGGGTAGTTAAGAGTAGAAAAATAACCGATGTTAATTTTTCAAATAATCAAACTTATTTATTTCAAACAAAATAACAAAATTTAAGTCATGTCGAATAAACATAAAATTAAAATTAAATAACAAGAAAATGAAAAATGTAATATTATCACGTATGCCGGTGATTATATTTAATAATAATAAATAATAATACACCGTTGTTGCCCGACTTACTCGTAGAAGTAGGTGTTAAGACTCATTTTATTTGGCAGTAAAATGAATGATAAAATAATGATAAGTTAATAATAATGGTTACAATAACTAAATAAACATGTTTGCTTATGGAAAAAAAAATTCCAGATTTTTAGTATCATCAATATAATATTTATCACGAAAAATGAAAACACAACGAAAAAACTATATCGTCAAAAATTTTATCATTCAATTTTTTGAAAAAAGTGTAAATAATTCAAAAACGCTCTAGACTTATTAAAAATTAATATTTTATAATGAAATAACATATACTCGTATTAAGGATTTATTTTACATATCACTAAAGAAAATACAGTGAAAATTGTATTAAATACAATAATTTAAAAGTTGCCTACTCGTATGAGTAGTACAGTATACAGGACCAAAAGGGTTAAGATATATATAGGACATAGCACATAGGTATGCTTCAATAAAATTTTCAGACTTTAAAATCTAAAATTGTCAATTTTATCAAACATTATATACATAAAAACAAGAATTTTACGAAATATTAAAAGTTCTATATTTTATAAAAAAAAATTAATATTATTGTTCCAAAATTTTCGTCCCTAATTCATTTTCTAAGGAACGGATGTAAAATTAATCGGAATAACGCTCTTTATCAATCCGATTAGATATTTATTTCATTAACATACTACATACATATATCATATATGTATCAAATTGTAAAAAAAAATATTGACTAAAAATAAATATAGACTGTAAACATATGAATATACAAAAAAAAATTAACAAAAAGTAACTAAAAATGTGATAACTACCCTCTGGAATATAATTTATAAGGAGGAACTTTTCCCTTTAAAAATAAAAAATAAAATTGGAACAATATATTAAATTTTATAATGACATTCTAAACATCTAAACACCATAGGCGCAACTAGGGGGGCGCAAGAGGGTCTTTAGCACCCCTGAGTTAATATTTAGCACCCCTTGTTTTCTTTAGGTCTTATTATAATAATTACAGTAAAATACTGTCAATTTTAAGTTTTAAAGTTTTATTTAGAACTATTTTGTTCAAATGTCTTATAATATTGTAATCTATGAATATAATAAATTGATAATACTGCATGAAACTTAGAAAAAATATAAATTGTAAATGTCTACTTATTAGGATAATAAAATATGTTTAATTAGAATTGTAATAGTGATTCATAAAGACATAAATAATTTGGAAATAGCACTTGATGGTGTGGGGGCACGGTTTATTTTTTGTTAGGTACATAATTTTAGCACCCCCAATATTTAGGCTCTAGTTGCGCCTATGCTAAACACATTCATAACAAGTTGCCGTATATTTTGAGTGTTTCTTGAAACAAATTTTTGGCAATCATTACATCTGGAAGTTGTGTAATTGCACTTTTTGCACCGCAAATTGACACGGTCCACATCTTTTATCTGTTTCTGAAGTAGCTGTTAATCATAGGCGTAATTACGGGGGTGCACGGGGGTGCAAGTGCACCCCCTGTAATAATCTGGTAGGTGCAAATTTATTGAATTGAACCCCCTCTAATTATTTTACACTAGTTATAATATTTTTAGTAAATATTGGTTTTTAATTTTTTTCAATAGCTTGTTTTAGAATTTTGATAATAGTGTCAGAAACGAGTGGATCTTCGCAGGAAAAATACCTATTATTCCAATATATTTTACGCATGCACATACATCAATAATTCTCATCACGGTTATCATCACTTAATTATATTATGTTATCATTACCGCCAAAATTTAAATTATAACTAATAAAATATATTATGACACCAAAGTCTTATTATTTCTAATATTTTTGTTTCTTCTATAGAAATATTAAAATCATATATTCACAATATGACAACCTATAAAGCTCAAAGAAGTTGATAAATAACTTAAAAATGAAATTAAAAATCTCGTAATACACAGTTTCAATGAGTGGTTGGTGTTGTAGTTGGCTTTTTGTATTTTGCCACACCTAATAAAATATACTTCGGCGCCACTGCAACTGATATTATAGATTTTTAGGATTTGCTGAGTTAAAATTAGTTAATTCACAATATTAACTTCTAATATTATGCTACTTATTTAAGTATATAGACTAAAACAGTATATAGTATAAATATAATATATATGCAGTGATTTTAGATTTTTATAATAAAATCTATTATTTCGTCTAAAAGATTTATTTTATATATTTTTTTAACAATAAATCACAATATATTCGTATTATTTATAACAAAATTAATCATTATGAATTCTAAAGTTCAGTGTATTTATTTATTTAATAAGAATACAAGTGACGTATTATAATATAATAATTAATAAGAATGTATATACTAATAAGATACAATTCAAATTTTTAATGACTATAATTTTTAAAATATTATTTATTTGTTTTAATTATATTACTTTGATTTTTAAATTACTATAAAAGTATGAATTAAAAAATTAATAAATTATCCTTATGTCTTATAATATCTTATATTATGATTTTCATAGTAAACATTATCAATTAAATAATTGAGTGATAAGAATTATTGATGTATGCGCATGCGTAATATATATTGGAATAATAGGTATTTTTCCTGTGAAGATCCACTCGTCCACAGAATATCAGAATTTATCATTGACATAAAATTATCTTTGATAATGGTCACAACTGTGGTATAGTTGTGTAACCATTGTGAACGCAGAACAAATCACGCATGTTTACATGGTATCTGTGGTATAAGTGAAGGTGATTATAATAGCTTATCATTATTATAATATAATTATATTTCTTTGGACAGGGTAAGTGGCTTCGTAAATAGCTTAATTTGTCATTATAATTTTTTATTCGATAATATTTTGCACCCCCTGAAATTTTACGGAATTACGCCTATGCTGTTAATGGTTGAGTTTGTTTGTATTTATCTAGAAATATTTTGATGTCTTTCGGAAGATTGTTTATTTGAGCTCTCCTTTTTTATATGACATATGAGCCTCTAACAGTTCGAACGCTAAATCACATAGGAATTGACGAAGGCGTTTCGTTTCACGTTTATTATGGAAATATATAACTTGAGAGTTGATTCCAGCCAAATCCAAAAAGCTAAAAAAAATTCTTAGTGTCCATCTTCTTGTTTGCCTCGCACTCCTCGCAGTCAAGTACGAGCGCACATTTTATCTACACCTCCCTTGGTTGCATATAATATTGGATTATGTAGATTATGTCACTAGTGTTTCCAACTGTGGGTACTGAAATTTCCTAGTTCTTCATACCCTCAACTATAAAAAAAAAACTGACTCGGCAGCACCCAGTGCACCATAAGGCCGTTATTATTATTTATTTTAACATTAATAATACATTATATTATTTCTGTTATTGAATTAGATGCTTGCATTTAACGTACTTGTGTTATGACGACATATTATTACACGATTCAATTATTATTCGATATGAATAATAATATTGTTAAAATTGAATAATATTTCAATTCGAAATAAGTTTAAGCAATATATAATATAATATAATTATAATAGTAACTATATTGAGAATTAATAATAATATATTACTATCGTAAACGTCTATAATAATATTGTTATTGTCACGCTGCGCATATATTAGACCATCACAATATCATTACAAAATTAATTACAAAATCAATTTCATAACGAGATTATAATATTATGTTTTTGATTTTAAAAATAATTTCAGAAAATTAAGAATATCCCGGGGTTTAATCGTTCCAATGCGCGTTATTTTCCAAATAAATGGAAATGCACAATGAAAAACGATTGATATAATATATTATATTATTATACACAAAGTACGAAAATCGCAATATTAATTAATCGTCATAATATTCTTATTGGGACGTTGTTTTCATGGTATTTTCATTCATTCAGAATACTTCATTGTGAATGACACTAATACTATATAAAGAGAATCATTTAAATTTTCGTTTAAAGTCAAACACGATTGTACAATTGTGCGTTTTGGTTTACGACAAGTACGTCGTACGTGCGATATGTCGCATGCGATAATTAATGAAGCGCATTCGCTGACGCATGCCGATTGCGAGTTGAACGAAGACAATTTTTATAGGGAATACGACAAAGCTACACGTGTATTCGAATCAAGTAGATTTCCATGCGATTTTCTGTTCGTTTTAATTATTTAATTTTTTTTTTTGATTCCCACGAGTGTAAATTACATTTAGGTATACTACGACACACGCTGAGCTTAATATAATGTCGAAAATATATATATATATATAACGCGAATCGATTAGGGTTAATCGTGAAATGGACCGGACGCCACAGATATAACGGATATTATTCACAAAGATTCCGGTAACGTCCGGTAACACGCGTCTGTCGGTCCCGGTCAATTTGCTATCATTCAACCGGGGCCGAGGATTCAAACGCGAAATATAGTTCAAAACGTACTAACTCGAGTACCGCGCGTCGAATATATTGCATTATCGACCCAATTCCATAGAATGATATATGGTACGATATCGCGTTTAAAATTGCATTAATTCAGCGATGTAACGCGTAATAATCTAACCGCAAACGAGTGCGAAAACGACCGACAGACGACGTGTATCTATACACAATGATATAACGCGAAAATAAATTATATATTTTATATTTAATTCTCTTGTCGAACAATACCATTAATGTCATTATTGTTATTTTTATTATTACTTATTATTATTATTATTATTATTATTATTATTATTATTATTATTATT
>JAIUCT010000025.1:2568898-2616682 GCA_021307375.1 Tetraneura akinire
TATTATTATTATTATTATTATTATTATTATTATTATTATTATTATTACTATTATTATTATTATTATTATTATTATTATTATTATTATTATTATTATTATAATCAGTAGAAATTTGATTAAAATAATGAACAATATAAGCATATTATATTATATCTTTCGAAAATTAACTAAAATTTAAATACTCTTACGTACAATGCAATACATCAAAATATTATAATATATTACTTGCATTTTAATTATAAATTAATTGAAATGTGTATCGTTTATAATATATGTGACTTTCCTGATAACCCGGTAATATCTCGTTCGCAAACGTTAAAGTTAACGAATAATAATATACACTCTAGTGAGGTACCTACATAATTATTATTCTTCTTACTCTCTGCTAATTTATAACATATTATTGTTAGTTTGTTACATTTTTTGAGTTGTTTGATAAGGAATTATTGTTTTGTGATACATCGTAAATATTATGTTGCATACAATTTTACAACTGGTTTCTATAAATCGCTTCGATCAATATATTTTATAAGAATTATATATTATATTATATTTTAATAATTATTGTATAAAATGATTCGAATTACGTATCGGTGTGCTTAGTATTATAATATCATTGATTATAACATATTATTATACTTGAAATTGATTTTGGCAGTAATTTATTTGCGGTTTTATAACATTTCAATACAAAAATCATCATTTTTATTGCATTACATTTTCAAATATAATAAATGCATTATAATGTGATTAATTTTTATTAAAATGCACGAATTTCCATCTTAAAATTTAAAAAAATAAATTAATACATTATACGTTTATTGTATACGCTGTTATTTCGTGATTTTGTAGCCAACGCAATATCATTACGGAAAAACGGAGGTATAACGAAATCTTGAATAATGATATTATAATTTTTTGCAAAAAATATAACCATAATAATATTTTGTGGTATTATAGAAATAGTTTTAGCTTAGGATATACCTTACAAAACGACGGACCGGCGATAGAATATTAAACACGTGTTCGTATACAGTTCAATCCATTAGTGTATATTATACTACCTACCTACACACAGTAAGAAATGTTTTACGCAACCAAAAAAAAAAAAATAGTTTGAACTTTTGATGTGCATTATTTTTACGAAATTTTCACAAAGCTAAAAAGTATTTTAAGAAAATTAATACACACCATTTATCTAAAACTGTATAGAAAAATGTAATTTTACAGCGTGTCATTCCGTATACAAATAATTCGTATATGACACAATATTATATACGAATATTATACTCTTGATAGAATGTTTGTAATATTGCCATATCCATTATCAAGGTATAATGTTATACCTTTGCCGCGATAATAGTAAATAAAATATTTATAATTTGGTACGATGCACAATCTATTTAATGGTTCCCAAGACGTAGATAGATGGTCCGCGACGAGGAATGCTTTTTTTCCCATTTTATACCGACTTAAGATAATAATTTAATTTAAGACAACATGCAATGTTATGTTTACGGATTTGTGTGCATCATCATCTATCAAAATATAACATAACATTGTGTAATATATTATTATTTATAATAATATATAAAATGTTCACGTTTATGCGCCTATCAAAATAATAGTTATAACTTCTACATCAGCCATCATACCAAATAATAATAATAATAAAAAAATAATAATTATGACATTATTATTGACGATGAGTTAACTTAATGAAATAATCATTTGAAGACGTTATTAAAATATATAAAATAAATTGTTTTCGGCCCGATAATATTATATAATATGTACCTATGTGGTAATGATAATATATTATGAAAATTTTGAGGTAGGGCCATAAAATAAATCTTAAAAATATATAGGTAGGTACGAAAATTACTTTCATAATATTATATCGGTGAAAAATTGGTTTTTCGACATCACCACTTGCACGTAATTATTATTATCCGTATAATATATTGTCACGTGTTTGCAGTGCGTTAAAATTATAATTTCTAAGTGTGCCTATTTTGTATCGGTTGCGTGTGAAACGATAAAACAAAATATCGTACACAAATTCAATATTATAGTGTCGTATATTCTACCTATACCAGATATAATCGAATAATCGTGTAATCATTTCATATTATTATAATATAATATATTATTCGAATTTAGGTTGTGATAATATGCGTGTTTCGCGAACATTTTATACCATAATATATTATTATTATTATCGATCAATTGATCGAAATAATAAATAAATAAATAAAAATAATAAACGGAAAGCGAGAATATAAAATATAATGCCAGTAATAATAATTATTACTATACTCGTAATACTATTATCATTCTGGACACGCGTTTGGGTGATGGAGGACAGTCTTTCGGTGGGATTATTTTAACGTCATTAATTTTTATACTTAATTACAAATATTACATTATGGGCGAATGTGCGAAATAGACGTTGGGGTGTTTTATACCGCGAACAAAGAAAATGTAGCTAACGATGAAGTTTTATTGTAGCTTCGATGAGGACATATTATTATTATTATTATTATTATTATTATTATAATTATTATTATTATTATAATTATTATTATTATTATTATTATTATTATAATTATTATTATTATTATTATTATTATTATAATTATTATTATTATTATAATTATTATTATTATTATTATTATTATTATTATTATTATAATAATATAACTTCGTAATAAATAATTTATGCGTTTGCAAATATTTGTAATCATTATAATATTAGTAATAGTATAAAGACACTTATATGTGATAACGCGCGATTTAAAATATAGGTCAAGTTTTAAGTTTGTATATTAAAATATATTATGGATAATACGAGTAATAATTAATATATAGGTTTCAATAGAAACGAATTTTCCGTTTTCATAATTACGTACCTATGAATAAATTAATGTTTCATATCATTTTTGTTTAACTTTTTATAGTTATTCCATATTATATTATGATTCAATCGTATAACCGTGTAAACATTAAATAGTTACATATCGTGTAAATATTATTTTAATTTCATGGAAATACGTTTAAATATTCATAGTATTATAAAACTAGAGTTTTAAAATTACCTAGTTAAATTAATATGTAGGTAATATTATATTAGTTTATAGTTTTCTAACTATTCAACTAACGTAATTTTTTATTCAAAACCGTATCGTTCGTTATATCGAATACGATGACAAACGAACAAAATAAAATACGTCTTATACATGTGCATAATATATTAATATTATAATGTAGTTAAACGAAATATTATTCGTTATTGTGTTATAACTTATAATATATCGTATTTGAAATTTGAACGAAACGCGAAAAAAGTTTAAAACGATATAGCGTAAAATTTACCTTGCACGGGTATTTTACGTAGCGAAAAGTTGTTTATGGCAACAATATAATGACGTGTGTATTATGCGGTTAGAAATTTAAAGTTTAATAATAGATATATTACATTGTTTTATTTTTGCATTTCATTGTGCATTGCGCTCGTGAAATATTAAATTTGATAGTTTAACGAGATTTTAGAATAAAAAAAAAAAATAAAAAAACAATTTATGATTATAATATGATCCATTGGGGGAACGATAAAACATAAAAAATATTTTTAGTTATTACGATTCATTTCGGGACTGCGGCCTGCGCAAAATCGTATTTTTTAAGAACTATATTATATTAATATTATATTACGAGATAATTAAACCTCTGTTGTTTGTATTACGAAAATAATTAACACTGCCAAGTTACTCAAAATGTTGATGAAAAAATAAACGAACACGAATATTTTATATTATATTTTCCTCTAGCTTATTATTAGGTTATTATTTTTCGTTACCTACGAAAGCGAGTAATAATAATATTATAATATACGCTACTATCACAACGGTATACTGTTTTTTTTTCACTCTTCTGGCTTCTTTGACATAATAATTTAACATTATTTTTCATTAACAACTCCTTGTCGGACAACAACAAATCCGGTTAGTCAGATTAAATTAATTTTTATATAATTCCCGTTCGAGTGTTGATATCAAAATAAATTCGATTTAATTAAATATTAATGTGGTAAAAATAATATAATATTATTATATGCAATTGTATACCTGCATAAGCAAATGCATTTATTTTTTTTTTTTTTTTTATAGAAATTTATAGAAATTTCATGGGTTTATGATGTAATCGTCATTGTACCTGTAATACATTTTTGAATCTGGAGGCTGGAATGAAAATATATTATTATACCAGAAAAGTTTCAAACTTTTCTATAGGTATTATTTATATTATATATAGGTGTATTCTATATAAAAAATATACATATAAAAATATAAATGATTATAAGAGATATTATATTAGTGTTCGATAAGAATCGTACTCGCACTCTTACGAAAATAATTTATAAAATAAATATTTTTCGTTCAATTTCATTTGCATGCTTTAATAATAAATATGTTATTAATTCATATTTTATTCTATACAAAATATTTTTCTTTTAATTATTGTGTAAAATAATATATAATATGTGCATTTTATATACTATAATATTTATTAAAATGTCGCCTATTAAAAATGTACGGTTGTCGGTTAGGATAGTTTGAATTCAGGCTTGAATTAATAAATTTCCAGAAAAATGCATATTTTATATACATTTTTGGATGATTATAAAAATATAAATCTTATTAATTATTATGTTTTTTTCTTTATTTTTGTTTCACATTCAAACATTTTCTATTCATATTATTTTCGGGCATCTATGCTGCATATTTTTTGGGTGCATAATATAATGATGTTGTTTTACTGCATATAATCCGCGGTCTAGTTATTATTATGCTATTTTCGTGCGCTAGCTGGGGATCAGACGTCGTACGGGTACGGAATATTCCAAATGAATACCCGAAAAATCAAAATAATCATATGTACGCGGACAGAAGTCGATTTATCGTAAAAGAAGAAAACATCGTTAAACATCAATTATTACAATAATTATTATTATATTATAGTGATAAAAAAAAAGGGAAGATTAAATTCCTGTCGAACCGTCGTTTTCCATAAACACGTTTTTTATAGAAAAAAAAATTAAATATTTCGCCCGTCTTATAATCGTGGACATTTTTATAATATTATTATGATATTATAATAATATGTACTTTTGTCGTTTCGCGTATTGAACGGCCTTGAGGTCCGTTATAATAATACGTATTTTTAATGTACGCGGTTCGGGCATTTAAATTATTATGACGATCCCTAATGCGACGGGGTGCGGTCGGAGGGTAGTTTTGAATATTGTTTTAAACATTTTAAACAAAAGTGAAAGCTTTTCCGACTCCCTGGACGCTTCCCGCCTCCAATCCTCGAGAGATGTGTCCGCTTTTATTGTTTGTTATATAATAATATTATTGTGGACACTATATTATTGTTATAATTATTATTATTATTATTATTATTATTATTATTATTATTACTATTATTATTATTATTATTAATATTATTATTATTATTATTATTATTATTTTGTTTTTCAATCGTGCGAAATTCCATTATAGCGGTTTACGACCGCGGCCGGACAGCGGGAATAGCCTGCGTTTTATTAATTATTAACGCGGCGTCGAATTTATCTTCGGACACGAATCCGCGATGCAAAAACACGCGTGGTCTGGACCGGTGTGTGGTCCAGACGCGAGGAGAAAAAACAAATCACCACTGCCGACCACAAAACGAACACTGCATTCCTAATATAATAATACGAGTAATAATAATAATAATAATAATAATAATAATAATAATAATAATAATAATAATAATAATACAATTATATTATCATTTGTTACTTAACTACAGTTTAATTCGGTCTTTCCCATAGGTTTCTTTGGAAGAAGCATAGGTATAGTAGTAAGATTTTTTATTTTTCGTTTTATTTATTTATTTTTTTTTATTTTTTATTTTTTTTTTTTTTGATATGAAGTTTGTAGCTTGTTCTCGAATTTTCATTAGGAATAAATGAAATCTGAAGTAGTCAAGTCAAGAAAATAAAATGAACGAAAAATTTCAACCGAATATTATTGGAAGTATTCAGAAGTAAATCCTAATATTTACAATTGACGATTGTTAACATAGACTATATTAATTTAAGAACTCCGTATATTTATTAAATAAGTTTTATTACGAAATACAAACATTTTAAATCAAAATATTTATTTTAAAATTTTTTATTTTGACTTTATAGTTTAAACCTTTTAACTATCTTATTGAAAAACAATAATTATCATATTATACTTTATTCTTATTCATAATAATGTTATGTTTAACACTATAATAATATTATTTTCTTCTACTCTCGTGTAGTTTATAAAATTTCAAACTTTACTTAATTGTTAATTTTAATTTGTTATAACTTATTAGTGATTAGGTATTATTTATTTTTATATATATATTATTATATTATAATTTATTAATATATCGTAAATTTTAATTTGATCCTAAAAATTAAAGAAAATTAATTATAATATATTATATATATATTCAAAACAATCAGTTCGTCTCTTTTTTTCCCCAAATAAAAGTTTTGATAATAAACTATACATATTTCTATTAATTGAAAAATTACTACGCATCACAACATTGCACACCCTATAGTAGTTATACTTTGTACTAAATTAAAATACATTTTAACATTATGGATGCAGATCCATATATTTTATGTGTTTACAATGTCCCAAGCGGTATCTATATTGAATATATTTATTGCACAAGTTTTATTATTATAATATGTCGTATTGTGTCGTATACGAAAATATTATTCTCGAAATAACTTGTAGTTTGTACAACCGTTTTCAAAATATAATTTTCGATATAATCCAAAACTCGTCCTCAGAATTATTTGAAATATATTTATTTATTTTTAAACATGCACACTCGTTTACTTTCGTGAAAAAAACGTATTTATTTATTTATTTATTTTTTCAAATAAAAAACGTGTTTGTTCTAACGTCTGAAATAATAGATTTTTTTATTTATTTATAATGACATCAAAAAGCAAAAATATAAAAGGTGACCATCATTATCAGATATTCGATTTAATTTGTAGATTCTGTGCGATGCGTAGATTGTATTCGTTTTACAATGATGTTTGTCTTTTCTTTTTTTTTTGTTAATTTTTTTTTTTTTATGTTTGAAAACATATTTACTACTCGAAATAATGCTCCGATCTTCATGATTAGCATATGTTTCCGATTGGAAAGTGGATGTAGTTGGTACTTTATTTAGATCATTTCTCAAAATTTATCCTAAGTGGTAGAAGAAACGAAGAAAAAATGACGAAAAAACGGAAATTTTTCATGAAGACTGAAATTTCGATGAATTCAATTTCAATATTTCACAATAACTCAGGCAATTTTAAAGATAGAGGCTTGAAAACTTTTTTGGATGTTCACATAACTACTATATATATGTGGTAAAATTTTGGAACCGTTTGGGTAATTTTTTACAAAATATAGGACTTTGAATAATTCGTAAAATTCTCGTTTTTATATAATAATGTTTGATAAAGTTGGTAATTTTTGATATTAAAGTCTAAAAAATCTGAGGTATATATACATATTACTTAATATTATATCAAAATAATAGAAAAATTTCTAGTCTCAATTTTTTTTTTATACCAGTTTTAAGTTTATATTTTTAATTTAAACGAAAATCGTAGAATCCATACGTTCATTCTTCTTATTATTTCTCAATAATTTCACATTCTTGAAAATTTTATTGAAGCATACTGATAAATCTTTACGTATTTCCAATATATTAGAAAATTCGTAAGACTCAATTTTTTTTTTTATACGTGTTTAAAGTTGAAATTTCAGTAAAATTATTATTTAAAGTGTTTATATGGATTATTCTTATTATATTTCAATATTTTTAAATGATGTTAAATAAAATTAACAATTTTTTTATTAATCTTTTGATGATATTATTATTGAAACTTTAATACACTTTAGTTAACTCAGTGTTAATTAATTGTGAATTATTACATTTACGATTTTTTTTTATATATATATTTAAAGTATAAAAAGGAGGAGAGCTGATACTCTTGCTGAAAGAATACAGGTGTGCAAATTATAGTGTATTATTTTAATTAGAATTCGAAAGCGAATTTAAATCATCGAATTCGGAAAAAAGTATTTCGAACGAAATTTTGTCAGATATGTTCATTTAGGTGATAAAGGATTTTGAGAATTTATATTAAATTTAGAGACTTGAAAATTTTATAGGGTGTTCATTTATTTACTATATGTGTACCTATATGGTTCTTATGTGTGATATAATTTTTGTTTTAAATATTTGATAAAAAATGTCAAAATTTTAATCAATACCTACATTATTTGACTGAAATTCGTTCAGAATCGTTTTTTCGAATGCAATGGTTTATCATTGCATTCAAATACTAATTAAAATTAAACACTATGATTTGCTCACCTGTTTATCTGCGTCAAAATTTTCAGCTTTTCTTTATATGTATATTCGACATGGTATAGTTAGAACCTCGTCGAATCGTTGTCGAATTCGGTGTCACTATAATAATGTCCGTATGAAACACATTATTATAATATTATTGTCACGCCGATTTCCGATGCTAACCGCACGTAATCCAGTCACGTTTACGCGTTATACCGTATACCCGTTAAAGACCACACGTGGTCGTCGACTATATAAGGACTGTAAAATATAATATATGACGGGAATGTAACCGTTCTATATATAATTATGTATGATCGTCTTTTGAATTTGAAAAAGGCCGTGGTTTTTTTTCTCTTTTACTAAATTATAATCACCACCGACCTTATTATTATTATCATACTCACATCGGCGGTAACTGCAGCAGTGTAATACCACAGATTAGATTAAAGCAGTAAAGTCACTTTCTCTGCAACGTGTAATCCGTAATCCTCGGAAAATGTAAACAAATCGAAAAATATCTCAGAAAAGGCAACAACCTCTGTCTTCTAGTATAGAGAGAGAGATTTGTTTCTTTTACACAGAAAATTCATTTTAAGCCGTTATCTGGTTTTCGATGATAATGTTTTATTGCACGAAATTATGATAACATTTATTTTATATAATATAAGATTTACCTATACAATATAAACTATAAACGTTCACCACGATCTGAGACTGTTTGGTGTAATTTATTCGTTTACTATTTATATTTTTAATGATTGACAAGTAAATCATATATGGTTTGATACCACCATGAAATAAAATTTTTTTTTTGAGAATAAAAATTATATCACCTTAATATTACCTCATGGAATATTAATTATTTTAAATTATGATGCCTAACCGGGTTTTAATTTTGAAAACCGTTTATTAGTTTTCTTATTTAGAAATTTATTTTTGGGAGGAATGACATTTTTGATATGTGGCGGTTGTTTGAAATTATGGAGGTATGATTTATTACCTTTTTTAAGAATGGAATTAATATAAGTGGATTTCCAAAGCGATGGAAAGAGTCATTACTTAGATAATATTATTGAAGAGATACGTACGTATGCGTTAGGTGGATAAACCATGAATTGCAAAGTTGATTAAAAATATGGGAGAGAGACCATCAGGACTAAATGAACCAATGATATTTCTATATGAGAGAATATCTAACTCATTGAAAACTTCAAGAAATTCAATTTGAAGTATATTTTAATATTTTAACGGATCAATAGATTGAGCTATATTAGATTGGATATTATTATTATATACGAGATATATTTTTTTTATAACGAATTATTTTATAGTGCGATTAAATCTCTACAAGTACTTTTATAGAATAATCAATGACGCGAGCAAAGTAGTCGAGAGGTCATAACTCTCATTGAAATATTGCCTGCTTCGTACGATTATTGGCAATTTATAAAATCATGCTTTATGCAATTCTTCTAAACGTCGTTAGACTTTTGAATATATTATATTGATAACAGATTCCGAATATTAATGATAAATAAAATATGGTTCGAGTATTGATAATTATAATATATTGTATTTTGAATGAAGCCTTAACTACATAATCTGATGAATTATATTGAAAATAATAAATAGGATTATAAAACTTATAATATACACCTACGACAATTTTAAAATTAGTCTTTAAATTCATTTAAATAGTATTATAAAAATTCAATTTATTTAATTTTTCAGATTTTGAATGTTCCGATAAATTCTTATTATATTTATATAATTTATTATTGCTAGATGTATGTTATTATAATAAATACAAAATAACATTTATATTTCAACAATACAAGTACCTATATATATATGCAGAATTCAGTATTACCATGTATTACGTTATTATTAGTAGGGTATAATTTATTATGATATAATAGTACATTAATTTTTTTCATGTTTTTTGATCATTGATAATGTTTAATATTTTAGTATTCATGTAAATATAAAATTGTTTTTAAATTTCGATGCTATCTGTTAAGTAAATGTAAAATGTATATTTCAATACATATTTTATTTTAATTGAAGCATATCTCTTGACAAATAATTAATAATTATAATTAAAATTACATGGACGTATTTTGGCCATTAAATATAAAATTTGTTGTGCTTGATATTCCAATTGAATTTATAAAATCTGTATTTTACAGATGAATTCATTAGTCTTACTAATGTTTAGTTAATTATGGTTTACGTTAATTATTCACTCGAAGACGCTGTTGTTTAATTATTTCAAAAGTTAAAATTATCATGCTGAATTACTTGATAATTTTAGTCTAAATAATTCTTCGCCTCATAGTTTAGCAATACTATATTTTGTATACCTATACCTAGTACTTACTTTTAATGTTGCATCTATTATTCATGCTCAAAATTACTTAATATTAAAATCCTAATTGATTCTGTAATAAAAAGTAAAATGCAAAAAGATATTTTTTCGAATAAAAATATATAATTTATATCATCATTACGTATAGATGAGTAAATGAATACGTATTCGTATTAATATTAATTTTCTAATAGATTGTGTGTTTATTTATGTATTAGTTATACCATTAGATTTAGTAGATATTCACATTATATTCAGTACCTATGTTAACTGTTAGAAATAATTAACTTATATAAAATATATATACCCGACGCATGTATTATTATTATTATTATTTTTTTTTTTTTGTGAAAATAAATGAATAAAAATGGTTTTGTAATTTTGTACATTAAAATATAAAAACAATTGAATTAATAATTTATATTTATCAAGAAAAAACAAAATTTTAGAAAAAACTAATATTTATAATTTTGATTAATATAAATTAGGTAATTCGTATCAATCATTTTTTGTTTTTTTTAATAATTATTATTATGTTTATGGTTAATATAATCATTATTCCCGACTACTAAAATCTTTGGTAGTAGATAATTTTATAAATGTATCTATATAACTAGGTAATATTATTATTAATATATATTATATATTTAGAATGAAGTTTAATTGAAAGTGATTGAAAAATATATTATATATTGTAAGTGTAGGATATAAATTTATTTTTAAGGCGTAATAAAATAAAATTTTCATTTATATCAATTTAGCTTTTAATCGATTCCTAAAATAACTTTTCAATTAAATCTTAACCACAGATTTTGAAAATAGTAAAAATTGTAACATCTCAAATTATTTGGTAATTATTAATAATTGTATTTAATTAAAAGTTATACTCGTATGTCGTTCGATAAATTGATACAGATTATGGTTAAATAGAGATAAGTAATAAAATACTTCTACAATATAATCCCACGTTTGTTAATATTTATTAGAGCATCGTCTTATAGTTTATATTTTTTAGTGAAATAATAATTAAAATTTGATAAATAATTTGGTAATTATTTACAATAATATCAATATCTCTTGCCATATTATAATTAATAAAGCATGATAAAAATATAATATACAATAATATGGAATTGAAACGATAAAAAGTAAAAAATATTATAATTTTTATAATTTTGCGTTTATAAAAGCGAAAAATATACTTTATATTTCCTACTTGAAAACTAACAGTTATAATAATATTTTTATCTCTCTTTAATCTTTGAAATAAAAATATTGTTGATATACCTAGCGAGAAAGTATAGTTTTTAAACTTAATTTCAATTATTGTATTTAAAAAGTTGTGTTTAATCTTTAATATTTGGTTTCATTACATCTACATCATCAAATCATATATTTTATTTATCTTTAAAAATAATAATTTAAATGTCTTTTATACTATAATATTATCATTTTCATCGTATAAATAATATCTAAAATTATAATTACAGGTAAAATTAACTCATAACTTCATTTATTATTTAGATATTCCTATAAACATTATATTATTATAATGTAATAAATATAATCATATTTTGTTCATTGTTAATTGTTATACAATACAATATATCTACCTTCTACCATCTACGTTTAAATAATAATATAATAATATGATGACATATTTTAAATAATAACATTTTCAATAAATTAATATAGTTCCTATTGTAATCGTAATGATAATTATATTACATTTATTAAATAATCTAGTTTTTATATTTATGAGAAATATTATAAATCGTTCGCATTTATAAATTTGATTTAAATAATCAATATTTATGCAACTGTTACAGTTGTGTTTGTAAAAATATGGACACCAAAATTATTTAATGAATCGCACAAAATACGATGATATTTACATAAATTGAAAATTCAATGAATATTTCAGTAATATATGAAACAAATTAATAATAAATGTAATGTTATATTAACAAAACTATACTTATTGCATTTATACGTGATTTAATCTAATATTTTTATTCAGAATTTAAACATAACTATCTCATCGCATGACTATAATATTGCATAGGTACCTAACCTATAGGAACTTATACGATTTACGAGTATGCAAATATTATAGAAATTTCATTAATGCGTATTACTAATTACTATATAAATAATTATTTGATTTTCAATTTTATTATTTGATACGTAAATATTGAAAATGTCAACATTGTTTACAAACATATTAAAATATTATTATTTTGCAAAACTGGAAAATTTTCTCTTTGAGTTATATAAGTTTTACAAAAAACGTGTATTGCGTGAAATATATGAATAGAAGAAAAACCGCAAGAGAGCAAAAATTCAAAATGAACGCGTTTAAATAATAAAATAGAGTGTAAAAATCGACGAGAAAAATAATAAATTGTCGCCAATAACGGTGGTAACAATAGAGTATGGTAAATTTTCGTCATTATGGTTTTGAATTTTTTTTTTTTTTTTTAAAAAAACTTAAAAAAGCGCGTATAAGTGTCATTATATAATATATACCATAAGGGTACACACGACGTGTCCGGACTAGGAAACGAGAAAAAAGCAACGTCGTCTCTCTGTATGATGATAATAAAAATAATAATAATACGTAAAATATATGAATGTATTATACGCCGAATGAATTATCAAATAAATTGTTAATTTTCCGCGTTATAGTCGCGTAATAAAATACGTTAATGCTTTGTGCTGTTGTAATATTATTTTTCTTATCTTTCGACAAATTCATACGCTGAAGAACGCGATCGTCCGACAATCCTTCGCAGACTTTCGCGTTTTTTGAACGTTTTTCGTCCTATAATATTAAACCACACTATAATTATTTACTGTCATGATAACATATCGTATGTCCAATCAAACTTAACCAGAACTAACCGCGCTTCAACAGTCATAAGAATAATATATATTATACATCGTAATTATTTAATTATAATCGTGCACGACTGAATCGGTTCGTATAACCCCGGATAAAGAAAGAATATATATATATATATATATATATGTTATATAATAACAATTATTTTAATTTATTATAAATTATTAAATATGAAATAACTGTTGTGGAAGGGATTCTGGTGGTAAGAAGATAATAGTGTTGAATTTTGATTAAAATTTTATTGCAATGATAAATCATCATATTCTAAAAAACGATTCAGAGTAAATTTCAGTCAAATATTGAGTCAGGAATCGATTTAAATGTTAAGATTTTTATTAAAAATTTAAAACGCATAGATATTAATTGACATTTAGTTTTCAACGTAAGAGTTTCACAATTTCATCACATATATTAAGTACATAATATTATATGAATATCCAATAACATTTCCAAGTCTCTAAAATTAATGTAAATATCCATATATGGCAGAAATTTGGTCAAAATAATTTTTTGTAATTCGATGATTTATCATTGCATACAAATTTTAATCAAAATTCAACACTATAATTTTTATATTTGAATCATTTTCACAGCAGTATCAGCTCTTATTTTTGTACTTTAAACAACTATAAAAAAAAAGAAAAAAAGAAAAGAAAAAAAAGGAAACGTATGCTATTCGAGAAAATCACAACATTATTTCTGGTAGAAAAATTGTATACAGACATATAAAAAAAAGACACACATCATTGTAAAACCAATAAATCAATAAATTCTTTGCTTCCTTCAAAATTTAAAATATATATTTTATTTTTGACGTTCGTTCAAAATATGTTTAAAATCTATGATTCTATGAATATTGAATAATATATATATATATATATATATATATATATATTGTAATTTTATATTATTATGTTATCTACTACTCCTTTTGTTTTTTCTTCATTGCTTATTCTTATTTCTTATATATAACCGTCACGTGGTGCCGAACAACCGTTTTACATGACAGACCCTTCGCACATGGTTGTGAAATGTAATAATATTTAATATCATATTATTATAAAGTCTATATACAACTAAATAAACATATTGAATTCGGCACTTTGTTACCAGATGAACCGATCTTCGAACGAGTAACTGAAATGTTTTCGGGTAGGGAGGTGAGAACTAAGAAACCCGCGTTGTCTAAACTAAATAATTATCAAATTATATTCGCATTTATTTTTCAAAATAATCATATAAGTAGTACTGTTTTTTCAGAGCATAATATTTTGAGCGTATGTTGTTTATACCACGGTATACTATTCGTTCTTGTTGTCGCAACACGTGTATACTTACTGGTTGTAGGTCGCACAATGCAGCGATATGAAGTGCTATCAAATATAGAGTTTCAAAATCATTTCTAATCGTTATTCGGTTTCATTATAATATAATAATGAACCGTGTCTCGACGACATGTACCAGAATAATAATAATTAATATATTATATAGGTACTCTGTCGTACAACTGACATCATAGGCTCGTGGCAGATGTACGGCAGATGTACGGCAGATGTAGTGATACAAAAACAAACAAATTAGAAACATTCGGTCTCGTTTTATGTTTTCCTCGTTGAGCCACACGTCTTCAAATCGAATACCATTCGTGATTCGTGTAAGCATTGATTATATTTATATATTATACAATATATAAGTTACAAATATTATTGTTGTGACTTCTGCATTAATTAGTGTCTTATCCTTCAAGTTTACAACCACACACTATAATATTATATCAAATATTACTTCAAATCACTGATGACGATGATAATTTCATTATTATATCGAAATACGTATTTGCGTAATAAAAACTACATTTTTGTGGATTCGGGTCTTATTTTATTTAAATTGTATACGTTTGGTCGTTTGGTTCGAATTTGTCCAAAGTTTACATTAATTAATATTTTGCATTTTCAATAATTATTTACAAATTATTTTGTTTCGTTTTTATATAATGGAGGTACACAACCTATACTCATGTTAATTTTTGAAACTACTGTGTAAAATATATTCACAAAACTTGTAAACAAGTTTTAAATTAATGAAATTACAGCATGCATTTCTGTTTTTATGTATTTTACGAACTTGATATTATTCGATGATATATTATCATCATAACATGCAAACTTCAGATTTAATTTCATAAAACCTTATATACGATATTTTGTGTTTTAAATTATACCCATAAACGTAAATATTACATTCAAATTTAATAAATAAAAAAAACTATTATATGCTTTTTAGAGCTAAAATTACTTTAATTCGCTTAAAAAAAAAATATTTTCTCACTCTTTGTATATTAAATTAAAAAAAAAAAAAAAGTTAATGGAATTAATATTACATAGTAGTTTTCAATCTTTCATCTAATTCAAGTTGTTGATTTTTTCTTTCTTCTAGAAAAAAATGTACACTTTTGTGATAATGATAAAAAGTTTAGTTTATTTAGTTAATTTGAAGTATTTTAATTACTTAAATAAAACTATACATACCAATAAAATAATAGAATATATTAATTAAACTATGTGTAGGTTTGCTTATTCTCTCTTAAAATATTTTATATGCCTGTACCTACTCATATTTTGTAAAATAATTTAACAAACCATTTCAAAATCATAATTTCTCATAACTATGTCGTATGTATAATATAAATACCATTCAGATATATTGTTATATATATTATAAACCTAACCTATATGACCATATTTCAAAACGAGTTTTGTTTGCGCGTGAAAATAATTAACTTTTTGCCAATAATAATATTTTAACGAATATAATATATATATAATAGTATATTATAATAATATAATTTTCAATATTTTCATCCAGAACAAAACTTTTATATTTTATATTATTAAAATTTTTAATATTTCTTTGTAATATATTTCTGATAAAAGTGTATGATAATAATTTATAGTTAGTTTATTATATGACAACGGAGTGTTATCGTTGTATATAATGCTGACAGAGTCGGATTAATGGGGGAGGGGAGCTAAGAGAGCTAAAAAATTACCTATACAGGTAAAATTAAAAATATATATATATATATTATATTTTTAAGTTTTATAAGTTATAACGATGAACTTGCAAACGATAACTTAAAAACAGAAATATCTCATTTATATTAATATATGAAAATAGTTTATATTTGACAATATCTTTTTACAAATTGTGAAGCAGAGTGATCATTTTAAAGGTGGCTCTAATTAAAAGTCGACTAAGATCCGCACAAGTTGAAGATAGGTTAAATGCATTAACAATTATGTCGATCGAAAATGACATACTTGTATGTAAAAAAATTTCATTTTATGGTGTTTGGACAGTGGTCACCTACCTTTGCATCGAATAAAGCCAGAAAAATAAATTTTAAATAATTTCTACTTCTTTGTAATTTTTGTATTATTAACTTATTTTATATATATATATAAATTATATTTTTAACGAATAAATTATGTTTTTTTTTTTTTTTTTTTTTTGTTCAACTAATAAATATGAATAAAAGAATTGTATTTGTAAAATTAGGGCCCCTAAAAATATGTAAGCCCAGGACCACTTTTTCATTAATCCGGCTCTGAATGAGGGTGTATAAATTATTTTAATACGCACGCCTTAAATACATACGTTAAAAAATTGGTGTATAGAATAAAAATAACATAATAACAATAATGTAAACAAACTACGAATGTAATATATTCGGTTCCATTTAATAAGTATACGTCGAAATAATATTTTATTTTCAACACATTTTTTTTTTCCAGTATTATTATAAGATTTTTTCGAGGAAAAACTATAGTTACTATACAAGACACTATACCGACAGACATTTATCTCGTTAAAATATTTTACGGGCGATTTCTGGTATGCAAATAAAACTATATTTTACTTTTTATTTCTCCAGAAAATATCGTTACCCGTCAAGCGACTTAACAAACGACAAAATTGTACGAGGGAAAATTTCTAAACTCATAATATTAAATTATATCTCTCGTCGTCGTTATATAATATAATATTATTATTATAAGTAATAACCCTTTCACTCGTACGTTTGACTATTCAAATTTCTCGAATGTTTCCTCCAGACGTTTCGTACATTTCGATATTTTATAATATGATATAGATATAATATAATATTAGAAATATTTCCAAATCGACATTAATTATCAATTTTATTTTAAATCGTAACTATATAATATACGAATAGTTTTATTTTGATTTATATAACGTTGATAATAATCCATATTCAGATTGCATTGACTCATAAGTTTAAAACTGGGCACTATGCAGAATTGTTCAATGTGTATAATACGTGTGAACAGAAACGAAGTACCGCGGTCGTTACTATATCGTCAATCATTTTCGTTGAGGTTATTGCTTAATTAATTTTTCAGTCTTAGAGTTTTTCCAGAGCAAGGATTTCCACGCAAACCACTTAAATGTGTGTAATATTATTAATTATTATGAACTCACGGTCAATTATCTGCAAAGGTATTATTAAACGTAATATATAGGAGAAACAAAATAAAAAAGCAAGGAAGGGATACAGGTTTAAAAAGGATAGTGATGAATTTTAATAAACATTTAAATTCAATGATAAATCATTACATTCGTGAAAAGGATTTTCAGCCAAGTTCATCAGATAATATATGTACCGATTAAAATTTTTACATTTAACAGTCTCTTAGTTCAATATAAAAAAAATTATCATAAAACCCCTAAATGAGTCACCTAAATACCCAAATCTGATAGTACTTCGCCCAGAATCGTTATTCGAATGTAATGATTTATCATTGTATTCAAATGTTTATTAAAATTCATCACTATCCTCTTAAAACCTGTATCCCTTCCCTTGATTTTTATATTTTAAACAGCTATAAAAAAAAATCGTAAATGTAATAATTCACAATTAATTGGAACTGAGTAAAGTAAAATGTATTTGAGCTTAAATGAAATTTACAAAATTTTTAGAAAATTCAATATCTTCTTCGTGAAAACTGGAGCATTATTTCGAGTAGTAAAAGTGTCTTCAGACATAAAAAAAAAACGTACATCATTATAAATCCAATACTTTTTTCACTTCGTCATAATCTAAAAATAATCAATTTCTGTTTAATTGTTTTTCTTTTTCTCCCGTTGAACCTTAAACACGAATAGCTCCAAAGAATTATTATGTATTGTTAACGTTTTGTCATAAAATAAAAATACCTTCACACGAATTTAATATTGTTTTTAGTAAATTGCAATCGAATATTTATTATCCGAAATATTAACGGATAATTATTATTATACTATTAAATAGAATTTTTATTTCCCATAAAACAGTCATTATGTTGTTGTCGTATTATAATAATTGGATTTATAACATTAAAAATATTAAATCCTATATTTATGTTTATATTTTGAATTTTATTCTCTTTGATTTCAGGTTAGTGATATTATATTATTTGGATGTTTTATGGAATTTGGACGTACCAACCTATAACAGTAACCAGGTAAATAGATTAAACGTAGAAGGTGAAGAAGGTAGAAGGTTAAACTACTATGGCGTTTATTATTTGTAATAATTATGTAATTTGTTGGATATAAATTAATTTAACGTTACTCTATTATATTTTTTCGAACAAAACACAAAAAAAAAATATCATTTGTGTTTTGTGTGTACCATAAGTCCGTAATAAGGACAAAAGCTAAAATAGGTTTTAGGAAAATGGGTAAAGTGGAAAATTCTAAATTTGCTTTGCATATTAGTTGTAAAATATTGAAATTGGTTTGGAAACGATAGCATAATGTGGCGGTGCCAACTTTACACACGTCATTATGTTTTATATAAAGTGGAATATAAAATTTATGTCGACTATTAACAAAAAAATTATATTAATAATTAATTTAATATAATTAATATCAAAAGTTATTGCTAGCGGGGTTCAAGTGAAAAATATTATAATATTTAAAGATAAAATTGTAAGCTTACAAAGTACATACAACGAGTAAGTAATTCATTTTACCATCAGTAAATTAATTATTTTGTAATAGTAATACAGAATGTAATAATTAGAGCACGTAATATAAAGACATTATAAATGACACACGAATAACATTATTCAGACTTTCATAATATGATTTAATATATTATAGTTATTATATTATTATAGTATTACGAATTATAAGTTTTTTAAATGTAATTAAAAATGTTCAAATTATCTCAATAAAGATAGATAGTACATAACATTTTAATCCTATAGTGAATAGCAATTCAAATTTTAATGTAAATTTATATAATTTAATACATTAATTTTTATATTTATAAATAATTTAAAAATATTTGCTATTAATATTTACTTTATATATTTAATTTCCAATGCAAAAAAGGATAATGCTAAATACAGTGGTTTTATAAAAACAATTTTATTTACAACTAATTGTAGGTAAATACAAATAATTATTTATATTAAATCTATACTTAATTTAATTTTTTTTTACGATTTTAAATTGATCTCTTGCTTATTTTATTATTACTTATTTTTTGTATCAACATCAATTTATTGTTTTATATCGCTATACATCTAAAATGTATACAATTTTTCATTCGTTTACAGTTTTATCTAAGTTTATCTACTTATTAGTATTCTACTATTTTATTCACATTTAGATTACTTATAGAATATTTAAAAATATACTTCATAAAATAATATTCATTTATACAGATGATCGAATATTTTTAATTTCCTGTTCATTTTTTTAAAAAGATATAGTTAAATTAAAGTTAAAGTTCTGTAGTTTTTTGTTTTTATATTATTTATATTTACAAAATTGTAAAATATAAATGTGTATCAAAATACAAATATTTAAATTATCAAATTATTTTCAATTTATATTATTGTTTTTTTTATTACATTATAATTATTTATTTCCATTATTATGACATCCATTGATTAAGATACTTGGTTGATACACATGATTAAGCTTTTACTTTATTAAATAAAATAAAATTATGTTTTTTCATTTTACGTTTGAATGATATAATATATAATATAATAACATTTTTTCGTGTTATAAATATTTCTATAATTAAATAGGTAACAAAATCGACCGTTTAATATTTTTACATTTACTATAAATGTATGATATGATATAATTATCATATACTATGTTTTTGAAATTATTGAAATTTTTTTGATAAAATATAATTCAATCAAGTCCTAGTATAAAGGACACTCGTTTCATTTATTATTTTTTTCAAATAATCATTATTTTTAATTTCCGTGAATATAATATAAGTTTATAGTTTATTACTTATATTTTCTGATAGAAAGTCACGTATTTAAAATTTATTGGTATTCGATAAATGATGCTTACAGAACGGATTGATGTGTGAACCGTGTATCCTGCAAGACACGATGTGAATATACTATGTATGTAAATTAAGGGCAAAATAGGAATAGCCATGTCAATATAGTTCAATTTAACAGTGTTAGCCGGTAAAATAATATTAATAAAAAATAAAATAAAAAGAAAGGACGACAAGCAGAATAAAGGGTGTTTTGTTATTCATCCAACTACCCTCTGGCGTTTTTGAATACCCAAACAAATAAAAAATAAAATAATAATATGTTCTTTTTTCCCTTATTCTTTCTGAGTATATATATAGTTAATTGGTCATTTTATTTAAACTTCGAATCAATCGATATAATATTGTACGAGCATCAAACATATAACAATCGATAAAAATCATGAGAATTTAACAAGACGATAAAAACAATAAACGAGGCTTTCATTTATGAAATAATCGTTTTTGAATAATCACTATATTTTAATATCACGATAACGACGAGACGAGATTATTTATGTAATAACGTCATAACGTTTTGCAATTTTAACTTTTTATTTATTTATTTGTTTAATTTATAACAACTAAGTTCGATTAATTAATAAAAAAAAAAAAGTTTTATAAAACTGATTTTATGGTGGTTTCTATATTTTTATACTTGACTTGGCATTATTATTATTATTATTATTATTATTATTATTATTATTATTATTATTATTATTATTATTATTATTATTTATTGTTATTATGTAAACTGAATTTTCCTCGAAACTATTGTAATTTAAGTTTTTTTCATATTACTCTCTCTCTCTCTCTTTTTTTTTTTTTTTTTTTAATAACAGTCGTGTGATTTTGCCAAAATTAAATTACATTCTTTAAATAATAACGAACAAAAAATGTTCCAAACAAATTTACTAAATCAGTATTTACTCATCCTCCCACACTTGTTACTTTCTATTATTTATATGTCCATGATTATTATTTTGTCATAATTTTAAAAATAAATGTCACATCCGTGTGGTTATACGAGTAATAACCTACAATAAATGTAGTATTGATTTTTTTTTTCCTGTATACTTATAATATAACCAAAAATATATTTACGTGAGACATATTATAACGAAATTTAATATTTTTCCGACACCTGGTATTACGCAAGACAGTTTTATTATTGTTTGAAAGCAAAATAATATGTAACTCGGTAGGCAGTAACAATGAATAGCGTATTGTTGGATGATTAAAATGAACATTTTCCAAATTCTCCAAAAATAGCTGTCGGTTAATTGGGCTTAAAAATAAAGATCACGTTTCAATGCTATAATATTTATTGTTATTGGGAAAATACCAGGCAATAATGTTTCAATAGGCTAAATTAATAAAAAAATTTTTTTTTAAATCAGAATAAAAATCTGTTTCTGCAGCATACTATCAGTTATCAATTAGGTATATTTTAAATTATTTTATTTTATTAAATAATTACTTAAATAAATTTTTCTGAGATGAGTTTTATAATATACAATTATTATTTTGAAATGATTTTTTTTTTTATAGATTTAATTATAATATACGGATATACACGTAATATTACGTTAATATGATATAGTAAAGTTTAATATAGGTATTATATTATGCTATAAAGTAAATTGGTATCTGGTATGTTGGACTAATGTTCAAAAAATATAGTAAATATATTAACATTTAATATTATGTTAAAACGATATTTGAATATTATACGAATGTGAACGTCCGAGTAGTGTCTGGATTATATTTTATAATATTAATATTATTATTCCAAGTGTCGCACTATAGTGAATAATAAATGTAGCATAATATTATAGATTGGAAATATAAATTATTATTATTACGTATATTTTTAATCGATCTTAAAGAAATTCGTTATAACATACACGTTATAAAAACATTACGTTTTTTATGATATTTTATTAATTATTATTTTCGCCGTTACACTGTACTTTCTTCGTTAAATCTAAACTATTTTATGACAATTGCATAATAATATACAATTATATTATACACAAATAGTATAGAATGTTAAATTTGAAACGTTTAACAACAGCGAAAGAGATTAGGCCGAAGTACAACGTGAAATCGTTTACTGCGGCGACTACGTAATTAAAAAAAAAAAAAATAAATAAAAAAAAATATTATATATCGTAATATTACATATTATTATTATTATTTTTTATTTATTTATTTTTTATTATTATTTTTTTATTATATTATACACGTGTTGAGGGCATTGAAAAATCAAATTGCATATTATTATTTATTTTGCGTTCGTATCTCTTGGAGTGTATACCTACAACGCGTGCGTGTACTGTCACGTTAACATGTCACAGAAGAAATATTTCTTAAAATATATAAATATTAAATAATATAAAGGTCTTGTTTTTTTTCTCCCCCACTTTTATAGGGTGCATATGATATTATATTATCGTCGTGTATCGTAATATATACCACGGTAACGGCCAGGAAGTGATTGGTACGTGTACTCGTGTATATTATATTCGCGGGCGCGTGTGTGCGTCCGTGGAAAAAGCGAGCTTACCGGACCGTGGATAACCGAACTTCAGAACCCGACCGAGAAGTTATAAATTACCGTTGGCCCGCTACTGTATACCCCTTCGAGGCCGACTCGAAAACAGGAGCAACAATCCGTAACCACGAACAATGCGTGCGCACTATGTACCCATCCCTGTTTCCAACCGACTCGTTGTCGCGCCGCCAATTTTTACCATTTTTTTTCCTTTCTAGTTCTATAAGTAAGATTCGAATATTATAATATATGGTGTTATCATTTTCCTTTCCCATCACTCGATTATGGACCTGAAATTGAATAATATAAAAAAAAATTCCAACTGAAACATGATAATAATATAATAATTCTTGGATAAAATATTATAACAACATTCGCCATAATTTATTATTTGTCGGTAACGCGTTTGAAGTGTTCAATTATTCAGAACAATCGGTAGGAAAAAGGGTTAGTTTCGAATGAATTTAACCCTTTATAGGTACATTATCTAATTATGCTAACTAAACAAGGATTCGCTATAACTTTGGGAAAAGTGTAAAAAATGGAAAATTTCTCGTTATACATAACACGTAAACATATTATTAATATTTGTATTATTATGATTATTATCATTTATTAATTATTTATTCTTATTATTATTATACATTTATACCATTAAACGTGCCAATTGAATTTGAAAATAATTATTATGATATGCGTTGGCGAGTTTAAAAACGCGCGTGCGTAATATAATTTTAAAAATTATTATCTGTAGAATATAATAAATAATAAGTATCGTAAAACGCGACCCTTCGAACAAACATTTTCTAACCAATCGATATATTATTATAATATGATATGTTGGTCAGCCGATATGATAACAGATTTTTGCATATTATTTTTTATTTCACTTGGTTACAATATTATTATTTTGTTAGCGTCGTGCCAAACGTTTCCTCTATTATATAAATGCATCATCCAAGAAACGGTTTTATTTCTCAAATCGTATATTATCCAAACGTGTGTTGTATTATATTCATTTTGTATTATATATCCCCGTTGTTCATTTGTATAATGTTATATCAATTAATAATTGGACGTTTTCTTTGTATTCGTTGAAGTAAAATAATTATTATCGTTTTAATTGCACAGCCACTGTTTTTCTGCTCTAATTGTGAAAAATAAATAAAAATAAATCGCTTTGAATATTTCAACGTTATCAAAATATTATTACACACGCCTCAGGTACAAGCTAGCGTTCCTCAGCTGCGACAAGACGTCAGAACGTAGCTGAATTATTGCTCGCATCGTGCACGCTGATTGAATATGCCCAGACGTACTTGCTTCGATTTCGTAAATTTGTAATTCGATGAAAAATATTATAATATTGTTAAACATCTTATGATATTTACGTAACACAAGTAAAATTTAAATAATATTTTATTTTTATTTAAAAAAAATAAATATAATTAATATTACCTATATTATAATACAATATGATTCATAATTCATTATTATTATCAAGTTTATTCATTCTGATATATTACTACGTATACCATCGTTTGATGTAAAATTAATTAAGTTTTTGTAATTTAAAAGTTTCATAATTAAAATGTATCAATTTTATTATTAAAAAAAAATTATAATTACAATTTTCCAGTTATCTTCCTACACATTTACATTATAAATTACAATATACGATGTTATTTCACACGAACTCGTTAAAATTAATATTTATAACACTATTATGCTTACTATAATACGTTCGATGTTAAATTTTATTTTTTTTTAATTCATTATATAAACTGACGCTACATAGTTTCATTAGTTAGATCATAGTTGTTTCATATTATGGAGGAGTTCAAACATGTTGGTTAACTCCAAAAAACTTTTTACCAATTATCATATAACATCATCCTATATATTACCTATATGTATCGTTTATGTAGAAAAAAAAATATGAAAAAATGCTCATTGTTCAGTTATTAAATGTATACAAATTAATAATTTTTTTCTCATTTTAGTTTCAATTATTTATATTTAAATTATATATAAAATTTAATTTAATAATATTTATTTTTAATCATTTATAAGTTTTGGTCACAATAATTCGTATTCTAAAGAGATTTCACAACAATGATCTCATAATATTATTATGATTGAATTTATTATAATAGTAGACTAATAATTAATTATACCGCAAACAAAACGTTCAATTTTGAACAACTCGTTGAAAAGATAAATGACCCACAAAGTACAATAATATAATAATTATTGTTCGCATAGTCTGGAAGTTATTCAAATTCTCTGTGGATTACTTGAGTATAATTATACTGGTCTTGACTATATTTCATAACGAAACAACATAAATGACCATTTAAACTTTCAGTTTTGGTCAAGATCTTCACTGTTCATAATCGGTACTATTATATTATGCGCGTTGTCGCTATATTTCGTAATTTAAATTTATTCTGTTTGGAAAAAGCTGACTAATTTCTAAAAATTTCGTGATTTCAAATTAATATGAAATATAAGATATAACACCTATCAAAATTATAAAATTAATATCATTTTAATTATTTAAATATTTAAATATTCATTTATAAGAAATGAAAAAAAAACATTCTATAGGTACTGTATTATATTATAACAATGAAAATACATTTTTTATTTCTTTGTAATTTAGTTATTTTCTATATATAGTTTATAAAATTTACACATTTTTCTGAATATGTAACTATAATCATATTTCACACAGTTTTTAATTATATTATTATTATTATTAAACTTTAGTAGTTAGATATGATTACAAAATGTGAAGGTCACAATTAAAACGATACGGATACGGTATCTACTACCTACATAATTTATTTAATATTATATGTATATGGATTATCGTTTTGAATTTTTTATTCGTGTTATAAATTATAATTCTTACACCGCTCGACGTATCAAATTACATAAATTAATTTAAATATTTTCGTTATTTTATTTTTAACGAATAAAATATATTATATTTCATCTCCTCCATTCAAAATAATAATAAATATACATCAATGATGAGAAATACTACATATAGTTACTTAATATGTAAATATGTTGTGGAAATATTTATTTTAAAACTTAGTAAATATAGAATATGTATTATTATTTTTAAGAGTTTCAATAGTTTTTTTTTTTTTTTTAATGTAATTAATAGGATAAAATTATATAAATGTATTCTACTTATACCTATAAAGAGTTTTTCATTATTGATTTCTGTGTAACAAAGGTCTTCTTCCACTTTCCACTGTTCAAAGAAGTACCTCGCTTGACTTTATACTTAATTATATTATACACGACCGTCGTAAAATATAATAATATTTCTTTGGGTCAGAAGTTCTCTCGATACCGCAAATCTAAAACCAAAAATAACGTAATCATTAGATTGGCGACTTTATAGTAATTTAGAAATGAACAAAAGTCGTTTTAAAAGCACTTTATATGCAAATATAGTAGGTTGAACTTAGCCTAAGATTGCTTCGATGAAAATGGTTCGCAAAATAATAATAAATTCTCATAAACAGAGTAACGGTGACGAGGAAATCATCCATCCCGGTCAAGTTTTCGGCTGTAAAACTACAGTATAATATAAAGCTGTTCGTTCGCCATAAAACACGTGCACGCGTACACATTATACGATATAAAAATATATATATATAAAAAAAATCGTAGGATGTAGGATATATAAATCACAATAAAGACGATTATTCGAGCGTCCCTCACATCATTCTTTTCCGGCTCGATTCAGATCTAATTGAATTTCAAAATTTCAGCGTCTCTACCCGACAAACCGTACACGTGCATATAAACTATAGGAATTCAGGTAGGTACGGATTAAACGAGGAGTGCATCTTTAAATGAATACAATCCGACCTTACCGCATAATATATAATATATTATATGATTTAAATATATAATATATATTATATGAGGTACCCGTGAGATGAAGGAAAGTAAGGAGTAGGTAGTAATAATCCTTTGAAAACGGTCTGTCGTGGGATTTTTTTGAACCTAACCTATGTCAAACATGAACTCATCCATAGTCGTATTATATGTATATAAATAAACGTGAATAGTGGAAGGAACACAAATCGTATATATATATATATATATATATATATAAAACTACGTATGTATAAAGTCAGACTTTACGACAAATACAAGGAGTAAACCTCTGTATATATATACCTACCGCGGTCCAGATACCTCTTGTCGTCGACTAGTTAGCAAGTTTCCTTTGGCTTTTCTCTATTCATTTTTTATTTTTCTTTGATTAATGGTTTTTCCTTTCAGTCTACGTTAAAGCGGGTCACAACGATAACCATACCAACTTTTTTTTTATTATTATTATCACTCTGGACTTTAATAAACAGTAACAGGTGAAGTCGCGTCCAACACGGACGGAATATGACGTAGAACACCTACGTCATATTATTATAATTAAAATTATTATTATTATTTTTATAAAAATAAATACATAACATATATTTTATATAACTTTTTATTCAACGAAATTTGTATTCAATTTTCAAAATTGTATATTTTACTAAAAATGTATCTTTATATTATTTTCTCATCAATTTTTATACGATTATTTATTATTACCAGTATTGTTAATAAAATTATAATTAAGTGTTCGTTATTTATTACCTACCGTTGGAATATAACAAACGCAGTGAATACTGATATTTTAAAACTATAACAACCTCTCGACCCTCTTTGAATTAAAATATTATATTATTTCTATATGAGCAGACCTTCGAATCGACATTTCAAATTAGCCTTTGATGGTATAATTATGATGTTTTATATTAAACCATATTTTTATTTTTATGTATAATGTTCTAAAAGAAGAATTATTATTATATTTTTTTAAAAAAATAATACAAAATTATTTTTACGCGCGTGCACGGAAATACGAGAAAATACAATAATTATTATATTAATAAACAAAATTATAAGATTTATATTATTATAATTATAGTATATTATAAATTTATAATAAATAGTATAATATTAAGACGTATGTTATTATCTTTACAATGTAAATATAGCAATTTAAAAGTAAAAACATATATTAAGTCTGAAACCATAATGCTATTTTATTATTTAATTAAACAAATAAATTACACTAAAATGATAAAAAAAACATACCTATAATATTCTTTAAGGTCCTAATTCACCTTATATCATATTTTAATTATAAATAATGATTAATATTTAATGAATAATTAAATACTAAAATTAAATTTTCTGTATATAAATTACATAATAACAGAATGGCATATAAACAGTTTCGAAACATCTGCTAAAACTATAATAAATTATGGAAACGTATAAAAGAATGACAATGATTGAGAATTTAATTATAAAGGCCGAACGTAGCAATTTTGTGTGTTTTTAAATTAATTTCTTATTTATATTTAAAAATGTACATATATATATATATATATATATATATATATATTAATATAATAATATACATTAATATTTTAATGTATTTATTGATTAACATTTTTGTAATTAATTTTTATTATTTTCAGATTTAAATTTTTTATAATCTCACATAAAAATAAAAAATAAGGTAATCAAAACCATTTTTTAATATTCTATCTATATTCAGATTAAAATTATTTATAATCATACAAGTATAAATATATAATTTTTTATTTTATGTTATTCATTCAGGGTTTATTATTTTGTTCTTTAATTTTTTTTTTTTTAATAATAACAATAGATTTTAAAAATAAATGCAATGAATAAAATGATACAATAATCAATGTAAAATACATTATTCGGTACGCTCAAAATCTAAAATAAAAATTGTTATATGAAAAACAAGATTATTTATAAATTAGAATTATTTTATCTGTTCACTTTTATTATTATAAAAAATAGAATTTTTAAACATTGCTGCATTTGCGTTTTGTCCTTTTATTGTGCAGTGACAAAGAAATGAAAAATAGGTCAAAGTTATTTAAAGTTTCCTACAATTTGTTAACAACTTAAGTACAAGTTTTAAAGATATTCGTACAATATTACTTGTGTAATTTATTATTAAATTATTACACGATATATTTGAATATTTAAAATAATAATATGATATAGTATACGAGACCCATAAATTTTAAATATTATTGACAAATATTTTATTTATATATTATACAGTTTACTTAAGTGCATTTTTTACAAATGATTTATACTTATACGAAGAAGTAACAATACATAATAAAATATAATAATGTTAAATGCTTAATTATAAATCATAAATAATTATAGATTATTTACTGTATTGTTATAACAAAAAAAAAAAAAAAAGAAAAGAAAAAAAAAGAATACATTTAAGTTTTTACTTATGAAATACAATATTAATTTATTTAATAATAATAATTAGAATAATAATAGGAGGAAAAATAATGAAATTATCTTAACAATTTTTTTTTAAAACTTATAAATAGTAGGTAAATAAGAATTTTTATAATACCAATTCACAAAAATGTGTTAATTAACGTATGAAAATAACAAAGCTTCAGACACTCTCGGCATAAAAATTGATAAAAGGCAGGGTAAAAATATAAAATTTTGGAAAATTAATATTTCATTGTTTTATACCCATTACATTTTAATATGATGATAAAACGATTGAGGAATAATAATAAATAATAATGCGTTGTTTATTATTTTTTCATATTTAAATGTAATAACGAAATTTCAAATGTTTTTCTTTTCTTTTAACAAGAAACAATTTCTTTATTTGTCAGAACAACGTAACAAAAAATATGAACACCGTTAGCAGCTGACGAATAGTTTCGATAAAATAAACCGCAAACAACTGGCAAAAATTCCGCAACCAAAATGTTATAGTGTTTAGTACGGAGGTAACGTTGAATGGCAGAATGCACGTGAATATGAAAAATACAAATACTTAATTTTAAAATCAGAAATTTTTCATTTCGTATATATACGTATATACGACCAGAGAAAAATAGAAAAAGATCAAAGCCAGAGAAAAGTATAAATAATGTTTTACCACAAACGTAGTTTATATTTTCATTTCAGATAGTAGGAGAAAAATTTAAAATTCTTAAAAAAAATAATAATAATATAATTTATTGTCCATATCATTTATATTCATAAAATAATATTCTAATGATCGATTTTAAAAATGATGTTAAATATATTTTTATTTTGTTAATATTGAACTTCAAAAATCCCTATGTGTAGTGCAATAATGTTATTATATAATATACATATTATTATAAATATATAAAATGATTTACCACTGCATTCAAATCTCAATTAACTTAATAAACTCAACACATTATTCCAAGACTATATTAGTGCTGTAACCAGTCTTTTATTATTTTAACATAATATGTTATATGTATATTTAAAAATAGTATAAATGAATAAAAAATAATTTATTTAAATTCTGATATCATTCCATTCAGCATTCATGTATTTATTAATATGTTATAGGAAATATTATTCATATTAAAGTTTATTATAAACTTATACTTCGAAGTTTATTTTCCACAATATGAAGATACGTAGTTGGCAAATTTTACAAGACGTAATAATATATTGATATATATTTTATGTTTTTTCTATGTAAAATTCTTTTTTTTTTTTTTCGTAAATCTGAAAAAAGCCGAACGAAAAGGAATAAAATGAAAGTATTTTTTTTTTTTTTTGTACATGGACAGAAACAGGAAATGATATACTACAGTGCTACACACGTTGACATTCCCTCGAGAACATGAAAGTTTCTTATTAAAGTAAAACATTGGAAAGTTTGAAAACCTCAACATTTGGACTTTGATAGTAAGCAATACGTGTACGGCAAAATATATGTGCGTATTATTTTACTTGTACGACTGTTTTTCTTTCAATTTTCAAATTTCAATGTACGAAACATTTACAATTTTTGTTCAGTATAACTAACGTAAAATTAAAATAACATAAGTGCGTTTTCGCAAAATTCGTTCGTTCGTTCGTTTAAATTTTTTTAACATTTTTTATTATATTATTATCGTTTATAAAAATCGAATATTCAATTTTTTTTAATTATTTATTTCAATGATTTTTATTCTGTATTATAATATGTTAAGATTCTAAATAAAGTTTTATTGTATATTTATTATATTGTAATTATTATAATACGTAACCAGAGGGGTAATAATAATAAAACGTATAACTATATAATACACATCACACTGTATATTAGGTATAATAATACTTGTAATATCATAAGTCGGTGTATATTATTTCATTTTTTTTTTTTTTATTATTATTCGCTGTACTAAAACGTTGCCTAATAATGTACGCGTTGAAAATTTAAATAATATGACGTGTAGGTGTAATAATATACTTTGACTCGCGATATTCGAAAACCAAAATTCGCGTATTCGTTTACGACCGCAGTCCATAATAGGTATAATATTATAAAGCGTTAAAAGTATATTCGCTGTGCACATAAATTTGCTATTTTTCACAAGAACGTAATAATATGGATATCGTCGTGTGACCTACTTAAAACCACGGCCGTAACGAAAATAAGGGAATCATCGATCGCGACTGAGCGTGTTTCGCGAGTATACATTATACGATATATAATAATATAACGCGGCCGTTTGGACCAGCCCAGTTCGCGGGTTTGGAAACTATCGAAAATCGTTCGACGGCTATAAAAATTTAATTTTACAATATTTATTTTATTATTATTCCGACTTTTTCCGCCCGTTCGTTTCTTGTTGAATTTATATATAAAAAAAAAAAAAACTTATTTTTATACGATAATTTGACGCATACCAAACGATATTAAAAAATAATATTATTATTATTATTAAAGGGGAAGGAAGCTGCTATATTATATACACGCGTTTATCCGGGGTTTAATTTTTTCAATTTAAAAGCCATTTTTAAATATAATATTTATCGAATGTACACGACATCAATGTATAACACGTAAACGTACAATTGCATGGAAAATCTTTACAAGTCTTTCCCCCCGAGTGATTCAGTGATAATATTATGTAAATATAAAATTCGTTATCAATAAATAATAATCGCATGTCCGATTCAAACAATATAATATTTTATTGTATTCTTTTTCTATTAGAAAGATGAATAAAATTCTCCGGAGTGACTTATTCATATTATTTTATAATAATAATATAGTAGACTACAGAGATTCAGATTTTACTTTTGATATATAAAAAAAAAATCGAATAAATTTTTTAAGATGCATAAAAACGTATTTTTCTCTTCATATAACGAAATAAAATATATATGTGTATATCAAAATTATTCGTTCGGGATGAACTTCGGAAATAGTGTGTGCGTTTCAACGTGTTGTTCATTTCAAATATTTATATAAAGTCGGTTCCGTTCCTTCGAGGACGGTTTGAATATCAAAAGCGTATTTTTTTTTTTTTAAACTGACAAAAATATTTTTCTTGTAGATCAACAGAGATAATAATAGTAATCAAAATTCACTTATCGCTATCACATGAAAATTTAAACATAAAATACGCATATTTAAACATAAATATAAATTTGCGTATACTTTTTTTGTCGTAAGTTCAACGGTTAACGAATTATAAGTAAAATAGTGTGAGGGTAGATTTCACCCATTTTGGAGGGTTGTCATCTATGCGCAGGGATTAGCCGACAAGACTTTTGGTATTTTCAATAGAATATAGTATAGGTACCTAATATTATTCTAGGTGAGTACCATAATTCAGTTTTTCATCAATTTTTTTCTAATTTGACTAGGTATAATAACAAAATATCATAGAAATTATTCTGTATACGACGAAGCAAAGGCAACGTAAACGTCTAAGGTAGTTTTATTAGAAACGGCGTGAGTTGCGTTGTTTTTGGAACGAGCTCTTGGCCAAAATTCCGTCTACTTAACCGTTATGGTTATGGGGAACCGGTCGTTGTATCGTATCGTTCGTTGGACGACCGATAGACGTAAATTATATAACGCAAACCCGTCGTTGCGTTCGTTCTCGTAATTATATGTTTCCTTCCCTCTAGCTACCGTTACCCGTCGTAAGTAAACATTACAATATAATTTTCGTTCTCGAAAACAACGCAATTTCGCGTTCACCTCCTCTACTTTACAATAATAATAATATGTATTATTATTATGCGTATTGCGTACACACTTTTGTGTATATTATATTATATAGATTGAAAATATATTAATAAATAAAGTGCAACAACAACTCGGTCGGGGCGCGAAACGAATCTTTAGGAGAAATTGACGTTACCGCGGTATGTTATTATTTTCTATTCTCCCAGATAATATTTCAGTTATCACGCATAACACGCTGCAAATGTGCGTACCGTGTACGTATACTCTATAACCGTTAATATTATTATTATTCGTTGCGAAATATTTTGTATGATATACTCTGCGGGCACGTTTCAAACTATTATTACTGACGTCATCGTTTCACAGAGTCCAGCCCGAATGATTCCGTTCGAGCACGGCGAATAAGAATAAAAAATAAACTATTTATCATCGACCGTATAAACACTATATGAAATAATAATATATACGCGTCCAAACGGTAAATTCGAAACTTTTAAAGACAAACAAAACTTAGTTAACGGTTGGGATGTGCGCGCGAATGTGTTTCGGTAGTAAAGATTCACAAATGCGTTTCGACCAATTTAGGTAATTAACCAGCGGTAAGTTTGTGAAAAAGTTAAATTGCGCCTCTATTGTTATTACATTTTTACTTTGAAACAGTTCAAACTGTTTATAAGTCGCAATTGTCTACGTTACATCACTTACGAATAATAATAGTAATATTATTATAAATATATCATCATATATTATTATAATATGGCGTATCGCCGCCGAATTGATTTTGTCAAATCGTTTTTGCGAATTAAACGTATTACGTATCGTTGATTTTATCGCAATATCCTATATGTTAACGGAAAAATAAAACTAACAATATCGTAGCAGATATTGAACTCGAGTTAAAAGAATTTATTTTACTTTTACTGCAAAGTCGAAAGAGCTTTTAATGGTTACTTTTCGGATTTTTTTTCGAATTACCTTTATTCGAGCATTACAATAATTGCATCATAAATATATTATGTCCGTATAATATATATATATATAATATTATTTCAATATAGAATATAGATTGTATAAGAAAATTATCTTAGTAGATTTTACGATTCGTCTTTAAAATGTATTCTGAAATTATTGATTGAAGATATTTTTGTCTTATTATGATATTTTTATACGTTTTAATTATTTTAATAAATAATTGTATTAAAAAGTTTTGATTATGAAAGTTTTAATTGAATATCTATAAACAAATAATGTTTGTTGACTTGAATTAAATCGAAAACAAAATTCGTACATAAATACATTTCATAAATATAATACTGTCTTCTTGGTCTTCTTTCATTTATTTCTCGTTTATTCAATTATTATATTATGGGGGTCTAACAATTATAACTAACTTAACTGTGATAGACCATTCACCTAACCATATTTAGATAAAATTTTTCAAAAATAACAAAGTTTCCGGTTAGAAAATAGATCATTTTTCGAATTTCTCAAAATTGACAATATGCGATAAAAACAACGACGAAAATATTGCAGTTTTCATGAAAACTGAAATTTCAAGGAATTCAATTTCAATATTTCTCGATTATTCAGGCAATTTTAAAGTTAAAGACTTGAAAATTTTATTGAGTTTTCACATAGATACTACATATATGTGGAACCGTTACGTTGATATTTCTATAAATTATAGGACTTTGAATATTTCATAAAAATCTTATTTTTATGTATATTATAAAGTTTGATAAAGTCGGCAGTTTTGGGATTTAAGGTCTGAGAATTATACTGAGGTATATAATATTATTACTTACATGATACTAAAATATTAAAAAATTCCAAATGTCAATTTTTTTTTTATAGCTGTTTTAAGTTGATATTATAAACAAAATCTTGAATCCATTTTTCTTATTATTTCTCAATACTTTTACAATAAAAATTAATAAAAAAAAAGAGCTGATACTTCTGCCGCAGGGATACAGGTGTGCAAATCATAGTGTTTAATTTTAATTAGAATTTGAATGCAATGAAAAAATTTGAAAAAACGATTCTGAGCGAAGTTAAGTCAGATAATGCCGTTTTATCGTCATTTTTCTCATAATATTTTCTATTAAACTAAAAATTAAAACTTTAAACAACTATAAAAAAAAAAAGTGAGACTAGGCATTTTTCTAATATTTTGGTATGATGTTAAGTAATATTTAAGTATATTTAAGTAAAATTTTCAACCTAAATGCCCAAAATTGCCAAAATTGTCTATTTTATCAAACATTATATAGGTACATAAAAACGAGAATTTTACGAAATATTCAATATATTTGTAGAAAAATTAAAGTAACAGTTCCAAAATTTTATCACATATATATATATATAGTACCTGTGTGGACATCCAATAAAATTTTCAAGTCTCTAACTTCCAAATTGCCTCAGTTATTGTATAATATTGAAATTTAATTCGTCGAAATTTCATACGTTTACTACGTATTTACGTATGGATTCTAAGATTTTCGTTTGAACTAAAAATATCAAATAAAAATAGCTATAAAAAATAGACGATACATTTTTCTAATATTTTGGTATGATGTTAAGTAATATATAAATATATTTCAGTAAATATTATTATATATATATCTAAGATAAATAATGAATTAAAATTTATCTAGATAAAAAAAAAAATAAATTTTTATGCTATTATAAAATGTCATAATATTACTAATGTATCAGTAATGATAATCATCATTAGGATTAAAAAAAAATACTTTGAAATTTATGATGAAACTTCACCTTTACATGGAAGATGGAACTAATTGAATTTCATTGAAATAAAAAATTTAACTGAGTACCTAACTCAAATTTTTGTAGGTAGGTATTTATATTTAATTTATTTTATCTAGATAAATTTATCTAGATGACTTACATATTTATCTAAGATAATGACTCAGATAAGTCATTTTGAATTCATCTGTATAAGATAAAAGATAAAAAAAAAATTATCTAGATAATTTATCTAGATAAATCTATCTAGATAATATACAACACTGATTATGGTTCGATGGATTTCAATTTTGAAAACGGATTTGAATTCGTTGTTATGTTTTCTAGGGATTAACCACAGCGATTTTTAATACGTCAATTTCTCATTGAAATATTGATGATTAAAGAAAACATAAATTCTCATATATTGTATATGCAATTACGTAGTCAATATATTGAATATCGAAAATCCACGTGGTTAATCCCTAGAAATCATAATGACAAGTTAGAATCCGTTTTCAAAATTGAAATTCAATAATCCTACGCAGGGTTTAAAGTGGGAAGGAAGTGCAGGGGGGACTCAAATGCCATAGAAATTTTGAGCGTTCCATATTTTTTTTATAAAATGTAAAAATCATAAATTAACAAAATTACAACACATTAAAGAATAATATAAGTCCTACCTATAATCTAACCGATAGTGTGGTAGAACCTTACAACAAAATATAATACGTATAAATACGTATTTATATATTATTGTTTTTAGAAAACTTATCAAAAATCAAGATTTTTCTAAATGGGTGCATATAATTAATAAAACAAATAATTATCACTTTATTACTTTTGTTATTGAGTGTTCCAGCAAACTTTTTTTAAGTAGTTGATTAAAGGGGACGCTTTTTTTGTGCAGAGGTAGGAGGACTGAGTCCCCTTGCGTCTCCCCTCACTTTAACCCCTGATCCTACGTCTTACAGTTTTGTCTAGCTTTTGGGTCTTTCTGTGCGTATTTTTTAACGTGCTCCAGCCACCTTAATACGTTTTCTATGCAGATATCTATTTGTTGTATATCTGTGTGTAAAATAATATCATGAAAGAAATTTTAAATTTGTAAAAATCAAAAAGATTATTCTAGGCCTCAGAGAAAATTTCGGGGTTACAACCCCATAACCCCCCTGTGATCGCCACTGATTCTGACATGTTCATATACGGCATTAGGATATTATATTTATTCTTTCGGCGTTGTTAGTTTGTTACGCAGATAAAATAAGTAGGTAAACGATTCTTATATAATGTATACACAAGTGTTATTGTATCAATTTAAAAAAAGTATAAAGTTCTTAGAGCAAAGAGGCTCAATCTAGGTTATTATATATGAAGATATAAACACCTGGTGGAATAAATAGCTGGTTGCTTGCTCAACACAATCTACAATTGTGTTCACCGACGACAACGTTTCATACACCTATTATATATTTTGGATATATCATAATCCTAATGGGGCAATATCACACATATGATGACGAGTAACTATTATTTTGATACAGATGTCAATCTGTCAATACCCTACACTTCATGCTCTTGAGAACAGATAATTTATTATAAAAGAATATCTGATACTTTTGTGGAAGGAATACTGGTGTAAAAAGGTTAGTTTTGAATTTTGATTAAAATTTGATAATTAAATTTACGTCTTGTGTTGTTGAACGAAATTTCAGCCAGTACAAAAATATATACAAAGAATAACAGACATTTTTTTTTGGAAAATTTTAAACAGATTATAATTATAGAACTTTTTTTATATTTCGTGTAATATTTTTTTACATTTTTTTTGTTGCATATATTTGCATTTTAGATTCTGAGCGAAGCGAAGAATGTATTGGTTTTACAATGATGTGTGATTTTTTTTTTTTTTTTTTATGTCTGTAAACAAAATTACGACCCGAAATAATGCTCCGATTTTCACGAATAGGGTATGTTTCCGGTAGCAAAGTGGAGGTAGTTGGTACTTTATTTAGGTCATTTTTCGAATTTCCCAAAATTGACTATAAGCGGTAGAAAAAACTTCGAAAAAATGACGAAAAAACGGCATTTTTCACGAAAAATGAAATTTTGACGAATTCAATTTCTATATTTCTCGATACCTCGGGCAATTTTTAAGATAGAGACTTGAAAATTTTTTTGGGTGTTCACATAGCTATTATATAGATGTGGTAAAATTTTGGAACCGTTACGTTCATTTATCTACAAAATATTGGACATTGAATATTTCGTAAAATTCTCGTTTTTACATGTATAATGTTTGATAAAATTGGCAATTTTTGGTATTAGGGTCTAAAAATTTTACTGAAGTATACTTACATATTACTTAACTTCATACTAAAATATTGGAAAAATCCCTATTCTCAATTTTTTTTTTATAGCTGTTTTAAGTTGATATTTTTAGTTCAAACGGAAATAATAATTGACTGAACTTCGCTCAGAATCGTTTTTTCGAATGCAATGGTTTATCATTGCATTCAAATTCTAATTAAAATTAAACGCTATGATTCGCACACCTGTATCCTGTGCGGCAGGAGTATCAGCTCTTTTTTATTATTATATAGTTAGATAATTTGGTCCGTTTTAAGGATGACAATAATAATATTTTTTTCCATCCTTCACCGGCAAAAACCACTATCTCTAAATTATCTTATACAAGTATGAATAAAACTGAATAAGACACTGGAAGGAAATTTTCCAGATGTTGCTGTGATTTGTTTTACTTTGGATTACAAAATAAACATTTTCGACGTCACAACAATAACGAACGGGGAACGCGATATATTATAAATTTATATGCAACTATATAATAATAATAAGAATAATAATAATCAATCTATATATATATATATTATATTAAATTTAATTTATACGGTCAAAAAATAAAAGATGCTTACTGCTTAGAAACTTAAATAAAACCAAAATTCACTAACATTAAAAATATAAATTTTTAATTAGATATTTAAATCATTTTACAGGATTGTACAGGAAAAATGTTAAATAAGTGTACAGAAGTGTTATTTTTTTTTAATCTTTTTTTAAATCTTAACAACGTAAGTTGTTTTTTAAAATCAAGACTCCAAATCTGGGTTAATTTATATGATGCTCTGCACTTTATACCTTACTATGGTGAATTAGATTGCTGGTTGCTTGCTCAACACAATCTACAATTGTGTTCACAGACGACTACGACAAGTTAATAACAAAAGTATATATTGCATATGTACAAATTAAAAAGTGGAGAAATAATACTTATAACAATATACCTTCAATAGACTATGAATTTTCTTTTAATACTTCATAAGACATATAATTCTCTTTTTATATTCGTTTCGTAATTATCGGTGAACACAATTGTAGATTGTGCTGAGCAAGCAATAAGTCACAAATTATTGATTATCTAGACTTCAATTTTAAACCATATATAGGCTATTTTTGGGAATATTTATTGCATATGATAATTAAAAATGAATAAACATATATCACAAATTTCAATTCAATATTTCATATGTAATAATTGAAAAGTAGTTAAATGTATATTTTATGTAATTATATTATTGTAGTATATATTAGTTAATTTATTTTTATTCGATGCGAAATCCATAAATGATTTTTTATTTACATTCACAGTCATTAGTGAGGACAATTGTAAGTACAAAAGATCACGAGAGATAAGTTTAACAAAGATAACATTATTATTATATGATATTGGTAAATATTAGTTAATTTATTTATCTTCAACGCGAAATCCATAAGTGATTTTTTATTTATAAGTGTCATAAGTGATGACAATTCCAAGTAGCTACATAAGATCATGAGAAATAAGTGTAACAACGATAAATTTATTACTGAAATACAATATAACAATTACACACATATTAAAAGAACTATAATAACAATCCCAAATATAACGCTCAAACAAAGTTGTTTTTTACTTAGAAAAAAACCAAGATAAATACAAGAAATAAAATATACTATAGTACCTGCAATGACTATGGGCGAATACATTCTAATCGAATCTATGCTACTGGTACTATGACAAATTCTTCCTCCACTGATCTTGGTCTTCTTATTTGCTCAACACTATCTAGGAATGAAGATTAGTGCGTAGTGTACTACTACTCAAGATAGCTTAGATAGGTACATATATATAGTGGAGAAAAAGTGTCATATCGCAATATCGCATATTTTATTGTTGGCTTTCACAAAAGTGAAAGGATAATAATAATAATATAACATACATAATAATATGGCCATGTTAATTTAACTTTACTTTTGTAAAAGATGTAATATGTTCTTCCCTAGGTTGGGTGGTTGTCTCTAAAAGAAAGAAGAAACTTTTGCAGTTTTTGACTGGTGAATGCATTCTAGTTACCGTGTAATATTTTAGAATAAATAAAATAAAAATATAGGTACGCGGAAAAATCAACTAACATTTAATTCAATAAATTATATTATATAATCTACTTCACATATTCTATTTTTGTATGCTTGTTCAACACAATCTACAATTGTGTTCACCTATGTTTACGATTGGAATGAAAAAAAAAATGAAGTTTATATATATTCATGCAATAAAAACTTTAAGTCTCTAAGTTTATAAAACTGCCTACAAAATCACGAAATGAGTCTTTTTAATATTGTCAAAGAATATGAGATGATAAGAAACTTATAAGAAATATAAATTATAATATTATAGTAAAATATAAATTTTTAATTAGATGTTTAAATCATCATGATACGTTTGTATAAGAAAAATGTTAAATGAAATTACGGAAGTGATATTATTTTTAGTCTTTGAATGTAAGATGTTTTTTTTAGAATAAAGACGCTAAATATGGGTTATTGTATATTATTATGCTCCGCACTTCATACCTTGCACGGTGAATTAGATTGCTGGTTGCTTGCTCAACACAACCTACAATTGAGTTCACAGACAACTACGGCCAGTTAATAACAAAAGTATACATATATTGCATATGTACAACTTAAAAATGGGAAATACCATATTATGAAATATGTACAACGTACTGTGTAGGTAGTTTCTTTCATTACTACATGAGACATATAATTCGCTTTTTATATTCGTTTCGTAATCATCGGTAAACACTTTTGTAGATTGTGTTGAGCAAGCAAAAGTTACAAAGTATTGATGACTAAGACTATAATTTCAAGCCATTGATAGGCTATTGTTGGTGATATATTTTGCATATGTAAAAATTAAAAGGGGATAAACATATTTCATAGTTTTCAATTTAATATTGCATAATGTTATAATTGAAATGTAGTTATATGTATATTTTACATACCTAATGATATTATATGGTGGTAAATATAAGTTAATTAATTTTTATTAGATGCAAAATCCATAATTGATTTTTATTTACATTCCTAATCATCAATGAGGGCAATTTCAAATACATAAGATCATGAGAGATAACAACGATAACATTATTACTGAAATACAATATAACAATTACTCATGCTCATGCTCATGCGCATGCTGATCCTACGGTAATTATGTATATAAAAAAACTACTACAACAAAACCGATCATACAACATTAAAATACATGTGGATAATTATAAAACAAAATACATAAAAATGCTGTCAATGTAATTAATTCGAATAAGAATATATTCAAACCCATGCTACTGGTCCGATGACTAATAATTCTTCCTCTTCTTCCTAGCTCAACACAATCTAGGAATGAAGACTTGTGCTTAGTTTAATACTTAGTACTTATCAAGATAGCTTAGATAGGTAACTGGTTACATATATATATATATTGGAGAAAAAGTAACTTGTCATCATTTGGGATATTGCCCCTTTACGTTTATTATATTGCAATATATACAATTGATCATAATATGTTCTTGTCGTTGTGGTCGGTGAACACAATTGTAGATTGTGTTGAGCAAGCAACCAGTTATTTATTCCACCAGAAAAGTAGATCATCATATACAATAACCTAGATTGAACCTCTTTAATCTAAAAATTGCATACTTTTATAAACAGTCCCAATGTGACCAACTAAAAAATTCAATTCTCTAAGTTCAAAAAATGCCTGAGTTTTCATGAAATATTGAAATTAAAATTTCAGTTTTCATAAAAAATAATGTTTTTTCATTATTTTTTTTGTCTTTTTTTTAATTGTATAGGAGAAATTTTTTGAAATTCGAAATATGACCGAACTAAAGTCCAACTCTATCTCTAAGGACGGATTTTTATTTCCTATCGGTCCTACGGTATGCTATTATTGTGTAATTTTACTCGCTAAAACGAAAATTTTTCCAGTTTGATTTTATACAACGGTAATCGTATTGTTTATGGGACTCGTTGGAATATGTCGTTACACCTAGATCGGGTCTTTGATGGTAACCGCGTTTGGGTAACTCCTGGTCGAGCACAGGCCGTTGTATCCGCGTAAATGCGTAATACCATAATATATACCTACTATATAATATTATTCAAATATATCAATTTGCCTTTGTCGATGGTTTTCGCCCTTCGTCAGCTCAAACTATGGTTACTAAGATAACTATTATGTAATAAATTATTTTCGAAAATTGTTTCGTTTACCGACGATTTCTCGACTGTAATAATATTTGTATAAAAGTTTTTATCATCCTACGATAATTATTAATTAAATTGGAACATAATCGTCCTAATTTAATATTATTACAAAACCTATAATATATGAACACTGTTTTAGGTATAATTGAAATGTCTTCATTAATATAGTATAAATTGTAATAATATTATTATACCTGTATTATGTTGTTCATTACCATGGATGATACCAACGTTAGTATTGATCGAAAAATTAACATAATTACATTTGGGCTTCACGAAATCGATGACATATTAAATTATATTTTAATAATATATAAATGTTTTAAATTAAACCTATTATACGTTTAGCGATTACAATATTTATAATAAAACTTTATACAAGATCCGCGATGAAAAGTTCATTAATTGTGTAATTTGATAAATGGTATAAAATTTGTAGATATTTTTGTAATCATTTTTCGAGAGTGTTTGAGTTTTAGAAATTGAAAAATAATAGTCAGAGAAATTTGAATATTGAGACACCCTGTATATATTTAGTGATAACAGGAGAGTTCATTATTTGTTCTGTTTTTATATTTCGAATACTGACTATATTTACATTTCTAGGTTACACGTAGTTACTTAATATTAATTAATATATACGTATAATATCTTTACACGGCAGTGGTGTTTTAATGATATACCTATTAGAATTTATAATATTCCCAAATGGCAAATGTGTTTTGAAATCCGCAACGATTGCTGATAGACAAATATTGATAAAGACTCGTTTGCGATTCGAGTTGAATCAGTCACATGTATGTGGTAAATACAAGCCTTTAAGCAAACCACTTACCCTCGTTTAGTCGTTTCCTTACCACGGTCTATGGTTATAAATTTATGGAATCGGGTCTATGTCGATTTAATATTTAACGTTAAGTGTATACATAGTTTGTTTTTGTATATGTATGTGTGCGTATAATATGTTAATATAATTATTCAGAAAGCCACTACTGACAGAATATTATAATATTGTTGTATAAATTAAGTCTGTGCGACACTGCGATTGAATTATTATATTATATAATTATACGATTTCATTGAAATAATAATGTTAAGAAAATAATATTATTTGTATTATAATATTAATAATATTAGTATATTCGATAAGAAATTGTCGGCTTGAAACGGAACCAGGATTTTTTAAATTTTTTAAGAAAGGAGATAGTGCCGAATTATGGTCAAAACTGTTTTGAGAATGTAAAAAAATGTATAAAAGAATATTTTTTTTTTTTTTTTTTTTTTTTTTTTATTCCGTCTTCTGTGACATCACGTAATTGGACGACAGTCATTTTATAAATAATGAAATGCATTGAAGGTGAACTATATAATAATATATTATAATATACACGTTATTAAAATAATATAAGATACTTTCGTAAGGGATTTTATTTTTTTAAACCAAAATCACGTAGGAAATATTATATACATTTTTAGAACGTTTTTATTCTAAGCACACGATGTTTACATATCTACACTCCGTAATGGTTGTTAGAAAAAATCACCGAAGACTATTATTTTATTTTTTATTTTTTTAACCGATGCGCGTGACTCGGTTGTACAATATATATTAATATTGTTGTAATATACGTATACTCGTCTATATAATAATATGTACGACTATATTATTTTTCGTGTGTTGATATGACCAGATAAATTTATGAACGAATACCTGACTGGTGTGGGTAGTACATAACACCATAAGTTATAATGCGATAGTTGCACATTATAATAGTAGGTATAATAACAAATATAATTAATTTAGCGATGACACATAATGTATTAATCAATTTCGTAATTTTTTTTTTAAAAAAAAAATAGAAGACCTGATACTGCCGTGAAAGGATACAGGTGAAAAAACAATTTTGAGTGGAGTTCATCAGATAATATATGTATTGATTACAATTTTTACATTCATATAGTCTCTACGTTCAATATAAATGTCCATAAAAAACCCCTAAATGAGACGCCTAAATACCCAAATCTAACAGCTTCGCTCATAATCGTTTTTCGAATCTAATGTAAATCGTTGCATTCACATTTTAATCAAAATTCAACACTATTTATAACTGAGTTAAGTATAGTATGTATTTGAGATTTAATAAATCCCATAAAATTGAAGTCTATTCAAGTCTAGCTTCAAAATTGTCTGAGTTATAATGAAATATTGAAATCGATTTTTTTCGAAGATTTCAATTTCCGTGAAAATTGCGGTTTTTTGTCATTTTTTTTTTTTTTTTTTGTCGTTTTCCCTTAGGGTCAATTTTGATAAATCCACTTTCCAACCGGAAACATATAGTATTCATAAAAATCTTAGTATTATTTTGTGTTGAAAAAGTGTCTACATATACGAGTATTAAAAAAATAGATACACATTGTAAAATCAAATAACGTAAAAAACTTAAAAACGTCAGAAACACGATTAGATAATATTATATTAACAATATGCTAAAATGTATTTGCAAAATGTAATATTTTCGTATCTCTGTCGGAATCGTTCGATAAAATTAAAAAAAAAAAAATTGTATTTTAATGTACATATTATGTTAAAATATGGTTGCGTAATGTATAAAGAAAGTGCGTACCTATATTATAAATTTAGTTTTATATTTTATTTTTCGTAGAAGTAAAAAAAGACGTGTAGGCACATATTTATTTAGTAAATATAAGTAGGTGTATAATATATCTATATTATATTTTTTTATTTTTATATCTTTTATATTTTTTACTTTTGATGAATTTGAAATGTTTAAAATAGATAAGTGAACTTTTCGCCCTTGTGCGGCACTCGTGATGATCAATTGTAATAAAAATAATATAGTCTGCTGGGACGGAAAAACAAACACGAGTGAGATTAAAAACAATTTATTCCCGCAAATAGCCAATTTCTGTTCTGTTTATATGGTAAATTAGTTCAGCTCTGAAAATGTACGCGCACTATATTAATATTTTTGTTACGGTATAACAATATTATGCAAGGCGAGTGATTACATCGTATTTGTAGGAAATTTCAATGCCCATCTATCTGACCGTCAACATAATAATGATATTTAAAAATAAAATATCGTTATTATATAGTTAAATGGTATACATATATTATAATAATAATAATAATAATAAATATATTAATAATTATTGTAGTAGTTACCAGGTAAAATATCTAAAAGCTATTCATATTATTCGTATAATAATTCTGGTGGCGTATAATATTGATCTTCACGAGACAAGTAAAAATGTAAAAAATGCCAATAATAAAAAAAAAATGTTTCAATTTTCAGAATTTTCAATTTTTTATTATTTCTAAATTACTGCGTTATTAAAAATAATACGCATTATTATAGGTATATAATATTATAATAGTAATCGATGTGAATCATACGGTATACACTATACATATACCAGGCACGTATATAGAGAGGTGTTTTGTGGTTCAAACCACTGGGAATTTTTTTCTCGAAAATTATAGTTAGTCTATAAACAAGTATTACTTATTGATATTTACAGCAAATTCGATATGTTATACGTGACTTGATGTAATCTATGAACTATCCAGAATTTTTTTTTCTGTGTACGCGCCTGATGTATACTGAAAGATTGCCGTTAAAAACGAAAATGATGGCATAGAATCTACCGCAGGTATTATTATAATTATTATTAGTTATTATTATTACTATAGGCTCGGGCACGAGTGTTATATTATTATGTGTATATTATTCAAATAACATCGTCTAAATTACAACTTTATTATATTGTTATCGTATACTTACAAAATTATAATTCAAATTATTATACTGTGCGTAATGCGCTCGGGTTAATGTGCATAAACGTATATAATAATAATAATATTAATATTTTATGTTAATGCGTGTGTGAAATACGTAGCACCACGCCCATTTCAGATTTATATAATATTATAATATACATAGTTTATAAAAGGCTATGATTACGAACGAAATTATGACGCCGAAACGGGACGAGGGGGGGGGCTAATTGCCCGACTAAATACGACTAAATTAGTTTATAATAATAATAATAATATTATTATTATTATTATTATTATTATTATTATTATTATTCGCGTGAGACTACCGATTAATCAATTTTCACACTGAAAACGATGCCGTCACGATAAGCGTATATACTCATATATTATATATTTTTTTTTTTTTTTACAAACAAATAAATACTTCGAAAACAGCAATGTTTTGTTGTTTTTTTTTTTCCTCGGTGTTTTAATTATTAACCTAGCACCGTGTAAACGCGTACGTATATTATAAATTATAATACGAGTATATTACCCGTATAATAAAATAATAATATAAAATACGAAAACAGACCGCGGTTGAACGCGAAAAATTGTAGAATTTATAACCGTCAAAATATTAATATCGTACGCAATTTAGGTATAATAATATTATTATGTATACATATACTAAAGACGGGAGAGCGAAAATATTATACTTAAAAAATGTGCTCCGGCGACGTTAAAGTAATACATAATATTATTATGTTTTATATTATATTTATTATTTTACGAACACGAAATATTATTGTTATTATTATTATTATTATTATTATTATTATTATTATTATTATTATT
>JAIUCT010000025.1:2616692-2640164 GCA_021307375.1 Tetraneura akinire
ATTATTATTATTATTATTATTATTATTATTATTATTATTATTATTATATTATGCACGTTGCACAAATCACAAGAACGCGCATATTTATAACCTACCGGTCGGTTTCCGGTAATTAAAAGTGATTTATATACACCTATTTACAGTTACCGTACATTACGTATAGTCGTATATTATATATATTATAATATTTCAATACTGTTTTAGTGCGTATTGTACTATTTTGTTATACAACGTTACGTGTATTTTAATATCGTATATGCGAAGGTGTTACAATTTCGTTAAATGTTTCGTTCCTGTGAAAAATATTTTATAAATTTATAAAATTAAAAAAAAAAATTCACAAATATTTTATACGTAGATATTATAACGATATTAATAATATTTTATAATATAGTCAAGACGAATCTGTGATTGAAAATTTATGTTTTTTTTTTTTTTAAACAAAAAATATCGTTTCGCAATTATTGAAAACTAATTTCCATTTGATTTACAATTTTTCGGTGGTGGAGATTTGAAGTCAAACGGAAAAGTGCGGGGGCTGCACAAAATTGTATATCCCACACAATTGAAAAAAATAATTTTACACTGAATGTATATTGATTTACAATATTATTATAGTTGAAATACGTTTGCAATTATTTTATATTATTTGAAACTGAGATGAGAGGGTCAACTTGAGGAACATAATCGAAAGAAATCATACCGAGTAAAAGTGACTCAATGTTTTTATACGTTACAATACGTGCTCTTCCTCTTTTACTTCCACTTCCAACTTCAATAAATATATAATTACTTACTTAATATTATACAGTCTTACTTTGTATATAATAAGTACATAACTCGATATTCAATAGAACTCCGATTTTAATGAAAAAAATAATTGACGAATTCACGATGGTTGTGTTGTTATACGTGCGTATAATGAATAGAATAATGATAACTAAAAAATGTTTAAAAGAATCCCGTATTCTCATATTTTAACTATTGGATATATTATATTATAATATGACACTTGTCACTATTATAGCGTGAGAGAATGCATTTTTAAAATATAGCATTTATAATAATATTGTGAAACAACGATATAACGTCAACGGCAGTGTAAAAATAAAACAATTTAAACTATTATACCTAACCTTTTATATAGTTATAAAATCAAAAGCTAAACATAACAATAATTATGAACTCGTAATATTATATTATTTATATTGGGATATAAATTTATACCTGTATTAACCATAACTATAATGGAATAGTTCAAGAAGCGTGAAATTTTCAATTTAAAAATATTTGAAATTCAGAAAAAATCTAATATTATAAAAATACTTATAAAACATTAGCTAGTTGGAAAAATATTAATATCAAATATAATAGTATTATTTTATAATTATTATTCTCTGTTCTTTTTTTCTAATCACCTGTAGCGGATCTTATATTTTATTTATGTACGCATTTCTTTTAATTTACCGTGCCTGCAGTATTATAATACGTTAATAATATTATATTGTTTACCTACCAATATTATAATAATATATACTATACTATACATCATATAATATGTACATAACGTTAGAAATTACATTTTTTTTTTTTTTTGCCAATTATATTCTGTTGGTTTTAAATTAAAATAATAATAATAATATACATAAACAAATGATTATTATTTTGGTAAAATACATTTTTAATAATAATTAAAAATATATAAATATTAAAATATTAATAAAATAAAATAAAATATAAATTTTTAAAAATTAATAATTTTTTTTTTAATTTTATTAAAAGCATCTATTCGTATATTATACCTATACGTTATTGAACATACATTTTTAATGCGACCAGGTTGGTCGGTTAAATGGTAAGGGTACAAACCGATATGTATAATACAGCATAATAATATATTATAACATGAATGAATTGCAAATTTATAACATTAATTTATAGATACAGAACATTACGTTGCTAATACTTTATCGTACACTATTATATTTTAAAACATAAATCTAAAATTACAAATTATTATAATATATTACAATGTTCAGCATTTCGGGGGTACGGTCGTAATATAGTCATATTATAATAATACTATATATATATATATATATATGTATAATATGTATATTTCGTTATTCAACGACAGATAATTAAAACCATAATAATAATACAACATGTAATACGCATTTTATTAGTAGTGTAAATAGTGTATTTTATATGTACACAGAATAAAACGTCTATTTGTACATAACACAAACATGATTGTGATATCCGTGGTGTTGTCGTGATCGTTGTGCGACAAATACTTCTGGACGACGGAAAATTATTTGTAAACAATAAATATTAAAAATTAAATAAATCAAAACCACGAAGAGTAGGTACAGCGTATTAAATTTAATGTTAATTACACGACATTTTTTGTCTATTGCTACGTTCGTTTAGTATTGATACGTATAATACGCCTATGTAGTATGTACGATGAAACATCGTCGATATTTCGAATCGTCGTGCACGATAAATATTTTGCCATTTTCGTAATATTTATATTTTATGGGATTATTATTATTATTTATTATACAATGGTATTCATTCAGCTGCATTAGCGCGTTAGGGGCGATAAGAAACCCTTTCATCACAGTTCCACTTTGAAGAAATTTCAATATTTTTTTTTAAAAAAAAGAAGACTTCAAGTTATTATTTTTTTTAATTGATTACGTTAAATACAATTTTATCTCGGTTTCAAGGCACCCATATAATTTGATAATATAATATTATGTATAATGTATATTAAATTTATGAAATTACTCTCTCTTTCAGTTTCAATAATTTATCATATTTCGCTATTGAATTCATTATTCTTTTGCCGTTATTACGCGTCACTTTCTAATATTATTATTATTTTATTCGTATAAATGAAAAAATTCGTACAATGCCTACTCTGCGCATGTTCAGAGGAAACTTTTTAATAATCTTTCAATTTTCGTTTCCCTGTGTCATCGTTATTCAAATAAATTTCTCTCTCGGAACTTCGTACATTTTTCATTAATAATAATAAATATAACGTTTTGTCTTATTGCGACGCTGATCCAAAGATGATTAATAATTATTATTTTTCAACGAATAAAATGCAAAGAGAAATTTTTTCATTCGTATTGCAATATGTATTATTATTAATATTTTCATTTTTCCATGTAGGTTATTCTGGAATTTATAAGGGACCTCCGTTTCGTTATTTATCGACAATCGTCCTGCAGAGGCGAAAATAATGTTATGAAATTTATTTCCTTTTTAATCGTATTATTTTCTAACGCCAACGGTGACTATTATATTAAGCATTATACAGTACGTTTTCCATTATCATTCCTAATTTATATTCTTATATTTACTTTTATTAAATATTACGTGATATTAATATTTAAAATTTTTAAAGTCATATCCTCACCAAAGAAACATTAATTTAATAATATTGTGGGAAACAATGTGTTAAAAAAAAGTCAACGACCACGTTTAAAAACGTGTAATATAAAATCATTAGAACAAGTCTTTAAGACAATACACATTATTAACAAGTTAGGTACAATGAAAATGTTGTACAATTGCGGTATGGTTAAATAAAATGTTACGACTACTTGCCTGTTGCATATTACATTATGTTCGGAACTGAAGTTCCAAGTTAATTATTGCGAAAAATAATATATTATTATGAGGGAGAAATAAATGTTTGATTGATCTCAAACGCAATGACGTCTTGAAAATGTAAAAATCAAATATTAATTAACGATTTTTGAAAATTAGAAACTGCAGGTCTGTACGTATTGTCGGTGGAGCGTAAACAGTTTCCGATAATCAGACGGAAAGAAAATTTTGTCTGAAATAAGTTTTAATGACAATTTCTAAGACGAAATTAGGAAAATATTTTTATAATTTTGTCGCCAACGCTGTCGCAAACAGATGTCAGCATTCTTTTGTGCGGATTACATGCTTTATCAATAAAAGTTTTATTTATATAAATTGAATGAGTAAGAAAGACAGAAATGTTCATTTTTCGCCTATTGGTATAATATTATTACTTTTTTTTTTAAACGTACAGAGTAGAAAGTGTATAAACCTGTAGAATTTGATAAAAGGCACGAGAAGAGAATTATTATTCTTTATATATATATTTTTTTTCTCTTAATTTTCAAGCAATTTAATGTTTAATTCATTTATTACCGTGTAAAAAAAAAAGCATAATCGTGTTATGCACAAAACTCGTTACAAAATCGAATATCGTTAAAAACCAGAGAAACGTGACGACATTGAACGTTTGTCACAGTCAAAGGACAATAATTAAACACGCGTTCTCATTTTTTTTTTATCCTTCCTATTTTTTTTTTTTTTTTTTTTTTTTTTTTTACATGAATTTATTTAATTTCATTCCGTAGTGAAAAGCAGAGCGTGCGATAGGTACCAAAATGTTATAACGTCTGATAGTTGCGGTTTGGTCAAGTCGTCGATGCAAAAATGTTATCTCTACGAGCAACCATATTTTATTTATTCATGACGTCTGTGTACGTATAATATATATATATATATATTATTATTATTATACAGCACACGTTCAGAAATAATTTAAATAATTTATAGTCCACAGTCCGTTGCTAAAGCTAGATCGGACCGACAGGTCAGGCAGCAACTGACTCGTGCGTAACGTGTAAAAATATAATCATTACAATCATTTTTTCACCAGGTAAATTTACCGTGTACGATATAAATTGGAATTAATTTCGAATTTTTAAACGAAAAGAGTTTGATATAATATTATTGTTGACGTTTTTATTATAATTATCTCGTTCGTTTAGGATTAAACGAAATATTATAAATCAATATTTTCTTAGCCAATTCGAATTAGGGATCTACTGTTTTTTTTTATTTTTTTTTATTTTTAGTTTTCCATCGGGGTGACATATTATAATATACGTATTACGATGCGAACAATTATAGCCGTTAGGTTTAGGTTCCATATAATTTAGCAATATACTGTGAAATTAGTTTTTTTTTTAAACAATCGGACAAAATATTAAAAAGAAAAAGAAATATTTATAATCTAACATCCTCAAATGACGTCCGTGGGTTGCTTATAAAGAGATTACGTATAATATTGCTTAAACTATATTTGGTAATTATTATACCTATTCATTCCGGACATGTTCAAAACCTTTTTTTTTTAATTTTAACGTAATCGCTTTTTAGAGTTTTAAAAATATTGAATTGTTTTATGTATTTTTTATTTTTTATTAAATTTAAACTTCCAAAACGATTTAATCGCAAGACATTATAATAATACACATTTATATGTATGAGTTTCTTAATGAATTTATCGCAATGATAACTTTTACTCTCATAATAATATAAATTATATTATTATATTAACTGATTAAGAAAGAAAAAAGAACAATCAAACGCAAAATATATTTGAGATTATAGTAAATACTTAGACTCCAAAGTCTAAATATAATATTATGTATTGTGATGTATAATAAAGATTTAATTATTATATAAAGAAGTCTCGGCTATATTGTATACGAAATAAATATTATTAAGTACAAAGGGGAAAAATGAATATTCAAACATTGACTTTTATGTTGAAAATAATATTATACCGGAAAAATGAAAAAAGAAAAAAACACTCGCTTTGACAGAAAAAACTCTGAATACGACGACGAAAGGTATTTTTATTTATATAATTTATTTCGTTTTATTTTTATATTTTATTGTTCGTCTCGCACAATATTCGCGTCTTTTATATAATAATATGGCCTTCCGTGACCTGTTTCACCGTTGAGGACGGCGCGCGTAGTCATTTCTAATCCTGCAAGTATTCGTATTCGGCCCCGGTCCGTTTCCGTCCGTCGTAGGTACCTACCTATTGTGAATATTATTTTGTAGCTGTCGTTTTCGCGACGGAACGGCCGTCAAAAGTGTAGTAAATAAGTGCGTTTAAATAGTTTTGCTGCTTACAAATAATATTATTATAATATGTTATATTATTATTGTAATGGCCGAGATACAAGAACTGGAGTAATCCGATGAAATAAATTGCACACTTACCCCTCGGCCACCTACCATATAAAATGTAATATAAAACCGAACGTTCGCGGAAACGACTCGGGAGAGAAACAACGAATTTAAGCGTTCCCATTGTATTTTATGTGGTTTAATTCGACGAAAAAATCGTGTTGGTATATTCGCGAAAACGAAATAAACGCGTGGTATAATACACCCTTATACACCCCCGTTTGTCAATATCAATCGGGCGTGTATTGGAAATCGTTTTCGTTTTTTCATCAGAAAATTAAAATTTTTTCACGCGGAAATTATACACACCCTTCAAATACAATATTATTATTATTTTTTCCATCGACAAAACCGCGTGTTCGTTAACAGCTACATTATATTATTCGCGGAAAGAATTATTAACCTAACGTATTAACCGTACCTAATATTATACGCTTTTCGCGTGTAAAACTAATGTTTTAATATTAAATTATATCGTGTGGACTCAAGTAATATCAACCGCTATAAAGTTTTCGATGAATTTTAATATAATAATAATGCATTATGATATTTCAACGTCGTCGTGATTTTTTTTCTTATAATATACGTCATACTATGGTCTATGATTACAGTATATAATATATGGACACGTGGAATCTGTTTAGGATAAATTAAAGGACTTCAAACAACCGAGTATTATAATTATAATATACTTACCAGAATAACGGATTATAATAATATTATGTTTATTCATAAACCGGCACGTGTGGTTCGTTTCTCGTGTATTCGATGCGAAAATGAACGACTATTGTCTGCGTGAACCATAAAAAATAATAATAATGCGTATAAAGTATACTTTTCGGCGATACAAATACGGATGATCAACATTTCGCATTGTTAAATTATAATAATATAATCATATTATTTGGATAAAATTAAAAATTTGAAAACGTCTTTTCGTAAAATATTATTTTAATATAATATCACGTGTAACGTGAATAATGAGAAACAGTACGAATTTAAGAATATTATAATATATTATATATTATTGTTCGATAAAATAATAATTAATTAATATAAACAATTTTCATTTCAATAAAAATAGTATTTTTCTACGTTCCATAATAATATTGTTTTCGAATTTCTATTTTCCGGCTAAACATAACATTACATAATAAATGTAGGTATATAATTCGTTTAAATTTCAAAATTATTTCAACAAATAAAATAAAATCTCGCGAATAATATCTTTTAACTATTATTATGTTATAGGTATGGTAATAATAATACAGAAACGTATAATGAATTTGAATATTATAATTATAATATTTTGATTGTATACATTATATTATTACTAACACAATCTAATATAATCTCGGTAATATTGATTTTGTTTGTCCGCTTTGAATTTTATAAATAATATGTATAACATTATAATGATGATTATATACCTACATCCGATTATTATTATTAATTATTTCCTGTATAAGAACAAATTATAATGATTCTTGCGTTCGTATCATGCATACTAAACGTATTGTAAACTTAAATATTCTATGAATTCCTACCGAATTTCATACAATGTTAGGTACCACCAGTAAATAATTTAATTAAAATATTCATTTAGAGACGAAGTAATTATTAATATTATTCCCTTCCACCAAACCATTCGAATTCCACACATTATAGGTAGCTATGTGTATTTATATTTTAATATTATTGACGTTTCGACGTTAAATTGTGAACTCGAACATTATAGATTATTATAAAGCTGTAATCTTAACTGTTAAATTTATATATACGCAAGTGTACGATATTATTTTAAAGATCTTTGAATTAAATATATGTTTTAAAAAAAATTAAAAATACTATATTTGATAACATAATTTTTATTTCGTACATAATATCGTAACTTATTAAAATAAAATAATCAATTTAGTCAAAAATCGAAGAAATAAATTACTAAATTTATAACCAGCTATATCACTTAATGAAATGCTCATCCATTTTAAAATAGTTAAAAATTTAAAATAATATTAAAATAATTAAAATTTTGAAAATTATCCATACTATTACTGCGTGATATGCGCAAATGTTCACTAGAGACTAGAGCCAGTGGTTCCCAACCTTTTTGGTACTACGGACCACTAAGAGAACTTCCGATACGTCACGGACCACCTAAATTTTATACCTTATTTTTCATATAAATAAGAATAATTTTTTTTACATATTTTAGAACTATGTAATATGAATTTATAAATAAACGACGTACTATACACGATTGTCAATAATTAGTGTTATGCCTCAAAGGAAAATGAAATTATTAAAATGTTTTTAGATTTTTAGATTTTGTAAGTGTGACTCGCGGACCACCTCACAATAGCTCGCGGACAACCAGTGGTCCGTTTACATCTCAATGCGTTCAGTTTTCAGTACGTACCGAATGACCGAATTCACGTTCGTACGGGCGAACATTTATTTTGTGCATATCGCCCATTTATGGATACTATTACAATTTATTTTAATATTTTTTTAACAATTTTAAAATGGATTTCTATGATGATATGAGTATATAGAGCTTATAAATTTATATAAATTACGTCCTATATTATAGGACTCAACTAATCTAATGAATAAATGATAAAGAAGATTTGGATATTTAAAATATTAATGATAATAAAGAAGCCTAAGAGTTTCCTGTTGCTAAATACCCTTAAAGTTAATGCGATCCTTTCATTTAGCGGTAAAGCTGGTCTAAATTTAGTATTTTCTTTCCTAATTTTAATTTTAGACTTAATTAGTTATAGTAACTCATCAAACGTTTCAGAAGACATTCTACAGCAGTTTTATATATTGTTTGATATCATCATTTTAGATTCTAAGCGAAGCAAATAATCTATTGGTTCTACAATGATTTGTGTCTTTTTTTTTCATATGGACACTATTTCTACCCCAAATAATGCTTCGATTTTGACGAATAGCAAATGTTTCCGGTTGAAAAGTATATGCCGTGGTATTTTATTCTTATAATTTTTAGAATTTCTCAAAATTGACCCCATTCGAAAGAAAAAACGACCAATAAAAAATGAAAAACGGCATTTTTCACGAAAACTGAAATTTCGATTAATTTCATTTCAATATTTCACGATAACTCAGGCAATTTTAAACTAAGAGACTTGATAATTTTATTGGGTCTTCATATAAGTAATATATATGTGATAAAATTTTGGAAACGTTACATTAATTTTTTTACAAAATATAGAATTTTGAATATTTCTGAAAATTTTCGTTTTTATGTACGTATGTAATTTTAAGTTTTAAGGTCTGAAAATTATACTGAAGTATACGTACATATTAATTAACATGACACCAAAATATAAGAAAAATCCCTAGTCTCAATTTTTTTATAGCTGTTTAAAGTTGATATTTTTAGTTTAATCGAAAATCTTAGAATCATCCATACAAGTATTCTTCTTAATATTTTTGAATACTTTTACAATAATAATTAATAAAATGGGAAAAACATTTTGAAAATTTTATTGAATCATACTGATATATATTATATCAATGTATTTCCAAATTATTAAAAAAATCTCCAGTCTCAATTTGTTTTTTTATAGATGTTGTTAATACACACGCACAAGCTAACAATATAATATTATTGTCATCTTCAATTGAAAACATTTTTAATTAAACATTTAAATGAACAAATAAATATAAAAATATAATTATAACTAAATGAAATAAACACACATGTTCACTCAACTCACGGAACTAAATTAATTTGAAAACCTGGGAGCGTAGGCTATAATGGTATTTATCGCAACGAGCACGAATGAATATCAAGTGAATTCGCGTCTGAATGCATTCAGTAACAATCATTCGAGTTCGTTCTCTAATGTAAACGTACCTTAAGGCTTTAAAAATATTAATTATTTGGTAATTTAAAATTTGTGTGCTGTGCCTAATTTTAAAATTGAACATTTCAGTTATTTTAATGTCATTATACAGCTATTATTTCATCATTTTCTGTAATTTACTCGTATTATCAAAACGTCAACATCAATAATTTAGTATTTAACTCCAGTTTTTTCGACGGCACACGACTTTAATTATTATTACAAGAGTAACAAAATTTCCTCGTATTATTCTATAATAGGCATAAAACGCAATTATACCATTATTATTTTTGATAATAATTCGATTATAACAATATAATATTAATTGTTTTGGTCAGCGATCAGCGTGAAATGTGTTTAACATTAAAGATGCCCGTAATATTTTTTAATTTTTCTTAAAATTTCATTCAATAACATTACGACTAGCGTGTATAAGCGTTGCGATCATAAAATTTAGGGGGAAAAAATGATTATCAGCTAAAGTATATTATGATAATATTATAATCATAATAATAAAGAACCGAAAATGTAATTACAAATAATACAAGTACAATATAATACGCACGGGGAAAATCAAACAGAATTACTATATATACTAAAATGTAAAGGTTAATAATTTAATTTTATCGATTTAAAAATATCGAGTGAAACATTATTACATTAATTCGCGCGTTCAAAAATAAAAACAAAAGAAAAAAAAATGTATATAGGTACTCGTATACGTATAATATGAAGTAGTATAGTAAATACACGTGGGAGTTGTGTGTGTATATTATTTTGTCTGCACGGCACGCCGTCGAATATTTGAACGTTTTATTAATTTTGCTATGTTGTATTTATATTTGTGTATTGATATTGCAATGCTTACTTTACTCGTTGTAAAATAAATAATACGAAAAATGTATAGAAAAATAAAATAAGAGTACAATTTCTTTTTATCTAATTACTATTTTTATATACGCGTTGCGTTCATATTATTATTGTTTTAACATTAAGCAATAATTATAAGCACTACTTATCTGATAATATTAAAATAAATTATTATTATTATTTTATGTTTTATAAATATTAGGATTTTTAATTAAAAACGTTAAGCGATTATCGCAGCAGCGCGCTTCAATCGTATTCTCCCGTAAGTAATTGCAATGAAACGTCACTCAAAATAATAATTATTATAAAGCGACACGCCACAACGGTTTTACTAATCCGATAATGGACAACTAAGGATATAATCGTTATTAAATTTCATTTTGTCAGACGAACTTCCGTCAAGAGCAGGAACTATAATATGTAGGTATATGTAGGAAGGGAAACATTAACGGTGTGTCGGCCATAAAGGAAACGAAATGTCATGCTTAGGATATGGATTAAGGACGGTAATAAATAGGTAAATATCTCATTATAGCTTTGTCAATTATTATTATTATCATTATTGTTATTGACATTGTCAAAATTTCATCATTCCCATTCCAACCTCCATGAAATATTCATTGATATAATCAATGGTAATCGACATTAATATTTAATAACTTACAGAGTGTATATTGATTTATTCCAATTCCTCGCAGTTAAAAAATATACGACTTAAGAATAACACGCTACACGAATAAAATTATTTATTATTTAGTCATTTTAGATTCTGAGCGAAGCGAAGAATGTATTGGCTTTACAATGATGTGTGATTTTTTTTTTTTATTCTGAAGACATTTTTACTACCCGAAATAATGCTCCGATTATTACGAATAGGGTATGTTTCCTGTAGCAAAGTGGATCTAGTTGGTACTTTATTTAGGTCATTTTTCGAATTTCTCAAAATTGACCCTAAGCGGTAGAAAAAACTTCGATAAAATGACGAAAAAACGGCATTTTTCGCGAAAAATGAAATTTCGACGAATTCAATTTCTATATTTCACGGTAACTCAGGCAATTTTTAAGATAGGGACCCGAAATTTATTTTGGATGTTCACATAGCTACTATATATATGTGGTATAATTTTGGAACCGTTACATTAATTTTTCTACAAAATATTGGACATTGAATATTTCGTAAAATTCTTGTTTTTACGTATACGAGTATAATGTTTGATAAAATTGGCAATTTTTGGTATTAGTGTCTGAAAATTTTACTGAAGTATACTTACATATTACTTAACATTATACTAAAATATTAGAAAAATTCCTATTCTCAATTTTTTTTTTATAGCTGTTTTAAGTTGATATTTTTAGTTCAAACGAAAATTATAATCTGACTGAACTTCGCTCAGAATCGTTTTTTCGAATGCAATGGTTTATCATTGCATTCAAATTATAATTAAAATTAAACGCTATGGTTCGCACACCTGTATCCTGTGCGGCAGGAGTATCAGCTCATCTTTTTATATTTTATTCAGTCATTAAAATAATAATTCGTACCTAGTTTAATTATTTATATAATTTATGAGTATAGTATTGAAATAAAATGTACCTAACGAATAACCTAACATTACAGGTATTTTCTCTAGAAAACTATTTGGGTTTAATTTAAAATTTACATACACATATTATTATTTTAATTAAATATTTAATATTATCGTATAATTTTAAAATAATAATATTTTCATTTAGTTTATTTTAAGAAAATTATTGATACTTATTTAAGCAGTTGAAATAACTTACGCATAATACAATAGTACATTTCATCATAAAATAATTCATATTTGTTTTGATATTATTATTTAAAGACAAACATTTAAATGATATTAATGGAATTATAATATTTTATATTATTTTGATTCGCCTAAAACATCTAAAAATAAAATGAAATAACAAATGATTCATATTTCTTCGTACCTATCTAACATTATAAAGACATATGACAAAAATCGATATGTATTTTATAATATTGGAATTCAAAAATTTTAAATTCGCAACGGGATGATTACATTTCTATATGTTTGGAGTTAAAATGAAAATTTTAAATTATTTTCTTCGCAATATGTACGTCGATTCTGTTCTCTTAACGGGTAGCGGAACTTTCAAGATCTAAGAACCAATTTCTGCCATTGAAGTTTGTTGAGAAGCAATTGACTGAAAATAATACGGAAAGCAGATATCATAAACTTTCCTGTTCACTTTTTCGTGGCCATAATAAATCAATAAATCTAAAATTTATGTCATTTAAATTCGTATTACTATAATAGCTTTCAGAGATTTATGACTTTTATAGTTCAATAGAAACGGAAACTAAAAAAAAAATATACATTTATATACGTATGAATTTAAAAATTCGTATTTTTATTTCGAATATCGTAGGAAAAATAACTAATATCGTACGGATTGTTAAAAATTTTGTTTATCTCCTTTCTATGTTGAACAAAAATGATAAAAATTAAATCGTAATAGTTTGCAAAATAATTTTGTGTGTAAACACGATTACAATATTATATTATATTGTAATAAACGAATAGCGTATTAGGTTATGATTTTCTATGAACTATATTGATATATACAGGATGTCTTATCAGGTTTATCCATAGCCAATAACTTTTGACATATTAAATATTTCTAAAATCTGATTTTTGCAATTAATTTATGCGTATATGCAAATCATTTTTTTATTATTATTATTATATTTTATTTATTATTTATTTATTATTTTTTTTTTTTTTGTACCTACTTAAAACCCAAATAAAAAAAAAAATATATTATAATCTTTGTTTTCATATTAATTACAATTTTATAATAGCCATTTTGTAGTCAAGATTTTTCTTAAAATTATAAAATTTAATTGAAATAAAAATAATGTAGGTCAAACTTATGGCTAAATGAAAAAATGAAAAAATAAATTAATTTTTGACTAAATAAATGTGGAATAATGTATCAGCACTATAAGCAATCTGTTAGCCAACGTTATATTATGTTGACTGTTTCGTGGGATTCCGATTTCAATTAATTATTATTATCATATTAAAAAGTTACATTACCATTTATCAATTAAAATATAATTTCAATATACCTACCTACGTGGATTGATACATATTGATTATAATATTATGTATGTTTTGAAGCAGAAATGAAACGCGGTAGTGTCTACATGGAATATAATAATATTGATTTTATTATAATTTTATATTATATAATTATATAATTTTATAATTTTATTATGTAGAATTTATTAAAAATTTTAAAAATCGAGAACTAAGTATGTATAGTATATACTTTATTGAAATTAATAATTTAATTAATACAATTTGTAGAAAAAGAAAATATATTAATTAGCTATTTCAGAGTTTTAATAAATATGAAAACAAAAATTTTATTTTTTTATTTTGGTTTTAAGTATTATAAAAAAAATTATTTATATACAATTATAAATTAAATAATTAAAAATGTGACTTGTAAAAACAAAAATAAATTGCAAAAATCAGATTTTAAATATTATATGTAATAGATAAAAAGTGTGACACTCTGTATATTTATCATAATAATTTCGTTAAGTTCTGATTATAAATAAATATATTATACATAATATTACGTTTAATATTTCAACCTCGCAGGATTTATTTCCAGGATCGGACGGGATAGATAGTTTATATTATAATTTAATTTATCCTTATTCCTTGCTCGTCCTTGTAAGCGCATATAGTAACTTATGTCCTCGCCATATAATATATAAACCACTTAAATAGTATAGCCACGTATTAATAAATCTTTGATGCTGCGATAGGTAGGTATATACCTATATATATACATATATATTATATATATAATATATACATCTGTTATACAGCGGAAATGAATATTGTATAACAGCGATTTGACCATAAACCGCGCGGTATAAAAATATAAACATTTCCCGGTAAAAACCTCCAGTCCCGTCGCCACCAAATTTCACAATTATTATTACACAATATATAATTCAAAATATAATTTTCCGCGCATACATTTTACTTTCGCGTTATTCGTATAGATTTCCGTGAATTTTGTATGTCGGCCTTTTTACTTTTTTTTTCAAAAATGATCCAGCTTAAACCGTGACCTAACCCTATCTCGTCTGGAGATAAATTCATACCCTGCAGGGGCATTATAAGTACAGGTATTATATTATAATAATAATAAAAAAAAAATAATAATAATATATTGCGTTGACTCGTCGATTCGTTTATACGTAATACGTTTATTGTAATACCTACTCGTATATAATACAACCGATCGGTGTAATGTGTCCTGCGGATTGGATTGAAAAATGCATTTCGTGCGAGGTAAAAATAACACGGTTATAGAGGTTATCAAATAATGTTCTCGTTTATTCGTATCAATTTTAAAACGGTTTTACATCGGTAGTCGTCTAACGTTCTGTTTCCAAATATAATTCTGTTTCAGTTTATACATTATATCACATACCTAATATACTTTTACGATATCGTTATAATACGGGAATCGGTGTAGCATTTAATTTTTAAAACCATCGCTCCAGTATAGAATTTATAACGATTTCAGCCTTAAAATTCGTTTTTTTATTTTTTCACATTTGTTTTATCTTACATATTATAAAGTGAGTGATGAGGGTATAGTATTTTTTTTAAAAAAAAATCCCAGAAAATTGTCTGTCTATACACACACACATACACGTATTGATAAATGTTTACAATTTATATATATACCTATATATTATATTATGTATATGTATAGGTGAACGATATAAATTATGCACCAATACCGCGCTGAGTCGTCAAAGCGTAATGGATTAATGATTTATAGAAGAACGCCCGACGTTTGATAGGTCGGATCTCATCAACATTGTCGGTCCAGTCCTGTCTCGAGACGACACCGGTGACTTTGTTTTCTGTTTCGCTCACTTAAACACCGGCTATAGATTGACACGAGTTTCGGATCGTATATTTTATAGAAACGATACGGGAACATATTATTATTTATAGATAGGTGTGTATATACGTAATATATATCGATGCGACCGAAAAATCGTAATACCCTCAAAAATTCGTATATCGCAAGTATTCAATTTTGTAATATTGTATACAAGACGACGATCGGGTAATAATTTATCGTTACGAGAAAAAAACGAAAAAGGAGGCGTCTTAATTTCAGAACGTCGTTTTAATAAATAATTTTATTTTTATTGGACGAGACAATAAAAAAATAAAATAAAAAGCACGACGCGAACAATTGTAATATTAACACGTGACAAACATCAAACGTATAAACTATAATATAATAAATCGGGAAATCGATGGATGTGAATGATTAGTGTTTTATTATTATATAAATAAAAATCGCGTCGAAAACAAAAATTATTAAACGAATAAAGTACGCACGTCGCTTTTGCGTACGACGGATTATTTTTCTTTTATCTCTAACTGTAACTGTAACTGGCATTACAACAATAAAATAATATGTAGGTATCGCGCAAAAATTAATTCCATTTTAATATTTTACACGACGCGCATTGCATTTTAAACGGTATTAAATTATACGCGTTTACGTTCACCATCGTTCTAATTCGTCGTCGTCGGCGAACACAAATATTTGGCCGTAGGAAATAAACGCCCCGGAAACGAGATAAGAGATAATATGGATACCGAATAAAGTGTACGCTCGAAAATACCGATTCGACATGCGAAGCGGTGTAAACGTTTAAATAATAATAATAAAAACAAACAAATATTAAATATCTCTTCGCCAAGATCTAAACCTGTAAAAAATACGAGTTAAATATAAATTCGAATTTGACAAAAATATTAGATGACAAGTCGTTTTTCAAAAAGAAATATATCTTACTCATTCGAAAACTTGATGAAAGGTGGTTTATTTTACGTATTCGCATATCTTTGAATTGTTATAAATATAAACCGAATACGACATAATAAAAATAATAATAATATACATTCCGCGTTTTAAGGCGTAAAAATGAAAAGTTTTTGGCCACTCGCGGCGTGATTTTTCTCGTATTCCCGGCGAAAATATCTCGGACGCTCGTGAAATATGATTTAGAGCGTTGTTATATAAACTGTGATAAATAGCTCGGAAAGAAAACTGTTTGTACAAAACTATATAATAATGCGAGCGACGGCGGAATTGTCTAAAGTTAATTAGTTACACGTCTCTTTGGACGGCTGGTAGCAGAGCGAAAAAGAAATTAAAACATAATAAGGTCAAAATATTTAATTTCATAGGGTGTCTCATCATTTCATCAATAACTTTTGATCTATTAAATATTTCTAAAATCTGATTTTTGCAACTTATTTATGTGTTTATACGAGTCACATTTTTCATTATGATAGTTTTTTTCTTTTTTTTGTGCGTACTTAAAACCCAAATAAAAATAATAAAATCTTTATTTTCATATTCATTTAAATTTTAAGATAGCCAATTGTCTTGACTTTTCTTAAAATTATAAAATTTAATTTAAAAAAGAATGATAATATAGATTAAACTTATCACAAAATGAAAAATGAAAAACATAAATGAATTTTTGGCTAATTAAATGTATCAGCAAACAATAACGAACATTACAAGTTAACTGTTTCATGGTATTCGGATTTCAATTTATTAATTGTTATCATATTAAAATGTTACATTATCAATTATCAATTAAAATATAGGCAGATTGATACACGTTGAATATCATATTATGTTTGTTTTGAAACAAAAATAAAACGCTGAAGTCTATATGGAATATAAATTGTTTATAAAGTGTTGAATTTACTTAAATTTAAAAAATATTATAACTATAAGTAAATAGGTACTTTATAGAAATTAATAATTTAATTATTAAATTTTTTAGAAAAATAAACCTATTAATTGGCTACCTACCTCAGAATATTAATAAATATGAAATTTTTTTTTTTTTTTTTTTTTTTTTTTTTTGTATTAGGTAAGTACTAAAAAAAATATATATATCATATATGCCTATATATATATAAGAATAATATATAATATAAGTATGAAAAATTTGACTTGTATATACATAAATGAGTTGCTAAAATCAGAATTTAAAAATATTTAATAGATCAAAAATTATTGGCTGGGACAAACCTGGTGAGGCACCCTGTATTATTATTATAACATTGCGCGTTTAACTTTAAAATTATGATTTATGTAATAATTATATTATGTAAGATGTAACTTATTTTGTGCGTATATAAAATTGCTATATACTATAATAAATATAACTTCTTAAGTGATTATAATAATATATAGATATAAATATTATTTTAATATCCAAAGTAACGGCCCTGTGTTCCTATTCGTCGGAAAACTAACAAAGAATAATAATATTTATGAAATATTATTAGACATTATATTATACATGTTATTATACCTAATAGAATGTAAAATTGTTCGGAAATCCTTAAAAATTAATTAATAAAAATCGAAATAAAAAAATGCCCTGCAGAACATAATAACATTTTATTCACATCCATATATAGGAATAAATAATATAGGAGACCTATATTTTAGTGGGTACTAAAATTATAAATCTGTAATATAGCTATTTATACCTTAATTTTATAAACTTATTTAATTTGATAGTTATATAACATCCCTCTTAGTATTTGAAATGGTCAAGTCAATAAAACATTACTATAATATGTTTATTAGGTCCTCGACCTATTTTTAATTCATTTTATACTCGAAAACTTGCTTTCATACATATTGCAGGACCGAATGGAATTTGAACAGAGTAGGTGCTGAATTTAAATCAAAGACTGGTGTTTGAATTTCTGGTGCGCTAAAGTCCCCCTAGCACTCCTTAGTTGCGTCTATGTAATTAGGTACATCTATAATAATATTAATAATAATAATAGACATTAATAATAATAATAATAATAATAATAATAATAATAATAATAATAATAATAATAAATAATATGAGGTGTAATAATGTACTCGCATAATGAATATTTAATGTCTACAAACTTTATACAAAGCTACAACTTAATTAATGATTATTAGATATTATTACATTTTATTATCATAGATGATATTAATATCATATTAGTATCATATTAGTATTGATATTTATGAGTATATTATAGTTGATATGACATTATAACGCGTATCATATAAGTTTGGAAGAAAATACTATGTGGTGTTGATTTTATTGACAACTCGACGACGATTGATACAATGTTTTCGACGTTTGAAATTTCGTTATTGCAATTAATAGTGATAACGATAAAAGAAACGTAATTGCGTACGGTCAAACCTTAACACCACGCCGAGCCGCAATGTAGGGTTAAACACAATTCACACATTACTCAAGTGACCTTCATAAATCGAACTATAATACTTTTACTCTGCAATGTATATTATATTTATTATATATATATATATATATATTGTATATTATATCGTGAAATTACTATCACAGTGTAATCTCACTCACTGACACTGCAAATGTCATTTTTTACTCTAAGTAGAAAAAAATAAATAAAACCGTTTTTATTATAAAAAAATATTATTTTAGACATTTCAAATGAGGTTAATGTTATATAAAACATTTAAAATAAAAATAAAAATATATAGTTTATAAGTATAGAAAAACGTCAAAACCATAACTATACCTAAATATAAAATAATATGAAAGGATTGTTTGAATTGTTCAAATTATGATAAAATTATTAAATACTCGCACACGCAATGATGAAATAATATATTATTTTTTTATCACGCATAGAAATTTTCTTGTCAAACGTTACCTCTATTCGAAAATATATATTACGTAGTTTTTTTTTAAGGTTAATGAAAAATTATAAATTGTTTTCAAAAACATAAAACGAAATGTAAATATATTTATTATATTTTTTCTGCTTTTAAGCACAGTCACGTTAAATATTATTTTTATTTTCGTAATAATAATAATACGACTGAAATTCACATTTTCAACTTAGTAAATAAATACACATAGCATTTATGCACGTATTTAATAAAATGGAAAAAAATTATTTAACATGAATAGGATTTAACCGTTTTACGAGTATATTTATTTTTCTTTTAATAACGGATGATTATTAAATATTTAAATAATGTGAAAATTATTCGAAGCAGATATTATATAAATTTTAAACTTACAATTTTATAAATTTAAATCAAAATATAATATCTATATAAATATAAAACTAATGCAGATAGCTACTTCGGATAAGGACAAGTTAGATTTGTATACGAAAATTGTATAATAAAATGAACTTATACTTTTAGAAGTTTTCGATATCTAACATGCAGATATAAATCAAGTTCTAGATGTACCTACCACTATTTTTGTTTAAAATTGTATTGAAACATAAATTCTTTACATTAGTAAAAAGTAATGGATATTCAACAATAATGTGAAAAAAAAAAATAATGAACATTTTAAGTTTAGATTTTTTTAGATTTTAACAACTATTTATTTTCCAGACAAAATGGAAAAATTATAATTTGATAATATAGCATGCTTATAATTTATAAAATAATGTAGTTGTAAAATTTATTTTAAGGTATAATTATTTTTTCAAACATTATTTTATTTCAATTTTACGTGTTATGAATATTTTTAGCGTTGATAGCACGAGAATATGAATGATTTTAAAAATTAGACGATGCAACAAATTTAAAATATTTTCAGTCGTTTTTAATCCAATGATTTCCTCTTCGCACTACTTATTCATTACACCGTGGTGATAAATAAATTACACAAATTCATGGGATAATTTTGTAGATTTATTATAGTATGTACCTACCTAAATATCTAGCTCATATTAACGTCGACTTCAAAAATAATATTATTATAATAATTAAAAAATGTTTGTTATTAATGTATATAATAATTATATAGCATGCATTTGTGACAATAGTTTGAAAATTGTTTGATATTTAATTCGGTAGATTTTGAGCTAAGCGAAAAATGTATTGGCGTCTGTAAATAATATCATGCTCAATTTTTTTTTATAGAAGTTTAACTTTTAAATTTTAGTAAAATCAATATTTATAGTATTTATATGGATTATTATTATTGTTTTTAAATATTTTACAACAATGTAAAATATAATTGACAAAAAATTTTAAAAATTTTATGGAAACTTATGTACATTGTACATTATATTAATTAACTCAGTTCCAAAATATTGTGAATATTACATTTACATGTTTATTTATAATTTATAATTTATTATAAATAATAAATATAAATAAATAATAATAATAATAATAATAATAATAATAATAATAATAATAATAATAATAATAATAATAATAATAATAATAATAATAATAATAATAATAATAATATAATATATAATATTAATATTTACATGTTATTTGATATTTCTTATATTACATTTATTAATTTTTTTTATAGCTGTTTAAAGTATAAAAAGAAAAGCTGATATTGCTGTGGAAGGGATACAGGTGTAAAGAGGATAGTGTTGAATTTTGATTAAAAAATTTAAATGCAATGATAAAAATGAAAAAACGACTCTGAGAGATGTACTATCAGATTTGGGTATTTAGGAGAAACATTTAAGTGTTTTATAGGCATTAAGATTGCACTTAAACACTGAATGAATGTAAAAATTTTAATTAATACATTTATTATTATCTGACGAACCTCGCTCAAAAGAGTTAAGCAGATTTATTTAAATTATTATGTTAGTATAGTAGTAATATAGTATACTCATAATAAATATCTATTAAAAATGTTATACGAATATAAGATAATGTTTTATTAGATTCTGAGCGAAGCAAAGAATGTATTGGTTTTATAATGATGTGTGATTTTTTTTTTTTTTTTTATGTCTGAAAACAAAATTACCACCCGAAATAATGCTCCGATTTTCACGAATAGGGTATGTTTCCGGTAGTAAAGTGGATCTAGTTAGTACTTTATTTTGGTCATTTTTCGAATTTCTCAAAATTGACTATAAGCGGTAGAAAAAACTTCGAAAAAGAGACGAAAAAACGGCATTTTTCAAGAAAAATGAAATTTTGACGAATTCAATTTCTATATTTCTCGATAACTCAGGCAATTTTTAAGATAGAGACTTGAAAATTTTTTTCGGTGTTCACATAGCTACTATATATATGTGGTAAAATTTTGGAACCATGACATTAATTTTTCTCCAAAATATAGTACTTTGAATATTTCGTAAAATTCTCGTTTTTACGTATAATAATGTTTGATAAAGTTGGCAATTTTTGGTATTAGGGTCTGAAAATTTTACTGAAGTATACTTACATATTACTTAACTTCATACTAAAAAAAAAATCCCTAATCTCAATTTTTTTTATAGCTTTTTTAAGTTGATATTTTTAGTTCAAACGAAAATTATAATTGACTGAACTTCGCTCAGAATCTTTTTTTCATATGCAATGGTTTATCATTGTATTCAAATTCTAATTAAAATTAAACGCTATGATTCGCACACCTGTATCCTGTGCGGCAGGAGTATCTGCTCATTTTTTTTTAATATTACAAATATTCTTTATCGTTTTCGAGCCGCGAAAAACGATAAATCCTATAACACTCAACGGACAAATTGCGACTAACTTTAAATGCGCAACGAGCAATGGGTATTTCACATCGCATTATCGAATATATTATAATATTATTATAATCTTTTATCAGCTAACATTACTTATAAGATCGATCATCGACTAAAGCTTAAACTTTTTATGGTTTAAATAATATTTATGTGTTTAAATTTTAAACGTCTTATAATATTTTGGACATAATGCGTACCTAATAATAATACGAGTAAAATAATTTTATATTCCTTTAATTATTGCATTTGTTTTTTCTTAATGTTCCTGACGAATCTAATAATAATTTCTGATATAATAATTAACACGTAAGACGAACATTATATTTTCGAGTTTTTCATCGAATAGTATATAAAAATTAACACACAAATCCGAAATCTCTAACATAATACAACATTACGATTAAGAATATATTATAGGTATAAGTTTTTAATCAATAATAACTTAATGTTATTATACGATTATAAGACAATCTAAAATTCTAAATATAACTAAAATATTGTATTGTGCACTCGTAGTTTTAAAATAATTATTGTCAACAGAAATATGGGCAGGTAGCACGTTTTTTCCGATTTCAGACGCGTAAACTGCAAATTTATTTGACGTTTTATCACAAAATCCACATCTAAACATACCAATAAAGACAATATTTTTTGACTTTGCTGAAACTGTTCTTATCTCTTCTATTAAGATAATAATTTCTTACCTCTTATTCGCGAAAACGACAGTTTCTGCCAAACAAAGGTATACGTTAGTATGCGTGTTTCTTTGAGTGAATGGGTAAATTAACCACGCATAAACGTACTAACACACACACACACACACACACGTACACACACATGATCAAGTTTGTTTGGTGCTTGTTTTGCATTAAACATGACACGGTCGTAATTGTATCTGGTCGAAAGTTTTAGATACGAACGCGAGTTAATAAACAAAAGCTCTTCTTGTCTGTAGTTGTTTCCCGAAAACATAAATATTATTATTATTATTATTATTATTATTATTATTATTATTATTATTA
>JAIUCT010000025.1:2640174-2653295 GCA_021307375.1 Tetraneura akinire
TATTATTATTATTATTATTATTATTATTATTATTATTATTATTATTATCATTATTATTATTATTATTATTCATAAAATTTTATGACATAAAAAAATAAACAAGTGGATGTAATTGGAACTTTTGTTAGGTCATTTTTCGAATTTCATAAAAATAACCCTATGACATAGAAAATGCGCCAAAAAAATAATAAAATAACATAAATATTCAGTAAAACTAAAATTTTGCTTTCAATATTTCATGATTACTCAGGCAATTTTTGAACGTAGAGTATTGCAATTTTTTATGTGGTCACTGGTCACAAAGACAGTTCATAAAATTATGTAATTTTTAGATTAAAGATGTTAAATCTAGGTTATTGTATATGATGATCTACTTTTTGGTGGGATAAATAGCTGGTTACTTGCTCAACACAATCTACAATTGTGTTCACAGACGACTACGACAAGTTAATAACAAAAGTACGAGTATATATTGCATATGTACCAATTAAAAAGGGGAAAAATAATATTACGATATACGTACAATAGACTATGTACTTTATTCATTACTTCATGAGATATATAATTCTCTTTGTTCATTACATTTCTAATTATCGGTGAACACAATTGTAGATTGTGTTGAGCAAGCACACAACGATAGTATATATGAGGTAGAACATAATATAATGTAATTTATTGAATTAGATGATAGTTGATTTTTCTACATATATATATATCCATATTTTATTCTAATAAATTTCACATTGACTTGAGTGTATTCACCAGTCAAGAAATGCAAATTTTCTACTTTTTCTCTAGAGACAAGATCCAATCTAGGGAGCAGCATATGACATCTTTTACAAAAGTAAAATTAAATTAAAATGGCTTTAGTATTATATATGTTATATTATTATTATTATCTTTTCTCTTTTGTGTTGAGGAAGCCAACAATAAAATATGCGATATTACACTTTTTCTTCACTATATAGTATATGTATATGTAACCAGAACCAATCTAAGCTATCTGATCTAAGTTATTTTATTAATTTAATAAAAGTATGTAGTTGTTAGAGTAAAGAGGCTCAATCTGGGTTATTGTATATGAAGATCTAAACTCGTGGTAGAATAAATAGCTGGTTGCTTGCTCAACACAATCTACAATTGTGTTCAATGACGACAACGACAAGATTATATCATATATTGTATATTTTAGGTATATAATAATCGTAAAGGTTCAATATCACATATGATGACAGGTAACTTTTATTTTAATATAGCTGTCATATTCCCTGCACTTCATGTTATAAGGCAACAGACTATTTATTATAAAAGATGATCTGATACTTTTGTAAAGGAGTACAGGTGTCTTTACCTGTAAATAGGATTGTTATGAATTTTGAATAACGTTTTCTACTTTTCTTCTTGAAACAACTATTCAACTTAGAGAAGAGCATATACATCTTTTACAAAAGTACAGTTAAATTAACATGGCTAATGACCATATTATTATTATAATCCTTTCACTTTTATATTGAGGAAGCCAACAATAAAATATGCGATATGACACTTTTTCTCCACTATATATACCTATGTAACCAGTTACCTATCTAAGCTATCGTGAGTATTAGTAAGCTACGCACTAATCTTCATTCCTACATTGTGTTGAGTAAGGAAAAAGACCAAGATCAAAGGAGGAAGAATTAGTCATAGTACCAGTAGCATGAATTTGATTCAAATGAAGCCGTTCATAGGCTTTATTTTTTTGATGGCAGTCTGCTGCTTTGCTGTTAAAAACCATGTTCTTCCAATCCCGATCAATATGATTGTTATCATTATTGCTTTGATTATTGGTTTTTGTAGTGGTATACTTAAGAGGAATGACACTAAAGACAAGAAGGATATATAATCCTATGTAATTGTAATATTGTATTTCATTAATAAAGTTATCGTTGTTACACTTAAATATCATGATATTATGTACTTGCTATTGTCCAAACTGAAGACTCCACTATATATATATATGTAACCAGTTACCTATCAAAGCTATCTTCATAAGTACTAAGTATTACACTACGCACAAATCTTCATTCCTAGATTGTGTTGAGCAAGGAGAAGACCAAGATCAGAAAAGGAAGAATTAGGTAGTCATAGGACCATTAGCATGGTTTATTTCAATAATTTCTGTATCAATTTAATTTTATATACAGTATTTGTCTGTATTCTTTGTTATAATTATTATCCACATGCTATTCAATGTTGTATGATCGGTTGTGTTGTATTTTATTTTATAAACTTGTATAATTTATTACCGCTGGATGAGCATGAGTAATTGTTATATTGTATTTCAGTAATAAAGTTATCATTGTTTCATTTATCTTCATGAAGTTATGTACTTGAAATTGCCCTCATTGATGACTTCGAATGTAAATAAAAATTAATTATGGATCGAATAAAATAAAATTAACTTATATATACCACTCTATAATAATCATTATGTAAAATATGCATTATATTATATTATAATTATAACATATGTAATATTTAATTGAAATCTGTGATATATATTTGTCCCCTTTTAATTTGTATATACGCAATATATATATCACCAACAAAAGCCTATATATGGCTTGAAATTGTAGTTTTAGACTCTTAGTCATCAATATTTTGTAACATTTGCTTGCTCAACACAATCTACAATTGTGTTCACTGATGATTACGAAAATAATATAAAAAGCGAATTATATGTCTCATGTAGTAATGAAAGGAACTACATAGTCTGTTGTACATATTTCATAATGTGATATTTCCCCTTTTTAATTTGTACATATGCAATATATACTTTTGTTATTAACTTGTCGTAGTCGTCTGTGAACACAATTGTAGATTGTGTTGAGCAAGTAACCAGCAATCTATTCACAAGAGCAAGGTATGAAGTGTGGAGCATCATATACAATTACCCAGATTTAATGTCTTTATTTTAAAAATAACTTACATTTAAAGATTGAAAAAAAATAACACTTCTATACAGTCTATTAACCTTTTTCCTGTACAAACGTATTATAATTTAAATATTTATTTTAAAATTTATATTTTTAATTTTAGTAATTTTTAGTTTTATTCAAATTCCAAAGTAACTCTAAATCTTTAACTTTAAATTATCCACACTGATGAATACGAATGCAAATAAAAATAATTTATGGTTTTTGCATGGAATAAAAATAAATTAACTAATATATACCACTAAATAATATTATTACCTATGTAGAATATACATATAAGATATAACTACTTTTTAATTAATTCATATGCAATATACATATATATATATATATATATATCACCAACAATAGCCTATATACAGCTTGAAATTATAGTCTTAGCATTAAGAGTTTGTAACTTTTTGCTTGCTCAACACAAATCTACAATTGTGTTTACCGATGATGACGAAACGAATATAAAAAGCGAATTATATTATGTCTCATATAGTAATGAAAGAAAGTACATAATCTTTTTTACGTATATCATAATATAATTTTTCCCCTTTTAAATTTTTACATATGCAATATATACTTTTGTTATTAACTTGTCGTAGTCGTCTGTGAACACAATTGTAAATTGTGTTGAGCAAGCAACCAGCAATCTAATTCACCAGAGCAAAGTATGAAGTGCGGAACATCATATACAATAACCTAGATTTTGCGTCTTAATTCTAAAAACAACTTACATTGAAAAATTTTAAAAAATAACACTTCTATAAATTCTTTTAACATTTTTCTTGTATAAACGTATTATGATTTAAATATCTAATTAAAAATTTATATTTTAATATAATATAATTTATATTTTTTATAACTTTCTAAGCATCTCTTATTCTTTGGGCGTATAAAATATTAAATCTAAGAACCAGGTTCTTTGATCCAGCTATATACGATTCGTAAACAGCTATCTATTTTTATTTATAAATTTTTGAATCGAATAATAAGGGCAATAATATATACTTGTGATTGTCGTATTTGTCGTAGTCGTCGTTGAACACAATTGTAGATTGTGTTGTACAAGCAACCAGTTACCTAGTAAGCCACGATAAAGAATTTAGTTTGGGTCATTCCATAAATTTTGTTATTTTATATTCAAAATAATATTTTGTCAGCATCGTTATAATAATTATTTTCTTACATTTTTATAATTAGGTTATAAATTATCAACAAACGTATGAAAAAATATTTTAATATTTCTCTATTTATTCCTTAACTTACTAATTTATAATCTAAGCATACCTATATATTATTACTAAATAATAATTTTGAGCGAAATTCATCATATAATATATGTAGGTACCTATTATTTTTTTTCTATATAATAATTAGTTGTAATAAACTACAATATTTTAACTGGCCGTGGGCCGAACGAGAATCGCCAATATTTATCGCCATATTCTATATTATATTATACAGTTGTAAAGAGTAAAAATGCTAAATAGTTATAATATACCTTTGTATATATTACCTACTAAACGTATCGAAGTTTGAAATTTTGCTTTTAAACGTTTTATATATTATATATTTTTTTATTGAAATTATATGTATATGTATATATATATATATCATAATATAATAATATGACGATGATCGAAATAGTTTTCAAATATTAATATTTAATACCTATAAAATTCACGTTATTGTTATATTATGACGTGGTTTGCGGAGATATCGATTTTGTATCGTTTTATTTACACGTACGTCGTACACGCGTTACGTAATAAAATCATCGCGAAATTTAAATTTTTTTCGTTCGCTTTAACCAAAGAAAGACGACGATTTCGTTTGCGTTATAATAATGTACTCTGTATTTAAACTCGATACATGTATAGTAAAACGAAATATTATACTTTTAACTGCGAGAAAAGTACTCGTATTAAAGCGTTTATGTCGATACGATTAAACCGATTTCAAATTCTGTCTCCAGTATAATGTAATAATTATTATTATAATATTCGTTATTGTGTTTGTTTACACAGCTTTCGAAATAGACTTTTAAACGATACGTTTCGTCATCGAATCTGCGATTGTTACGTGCGGATAAGGATAATATTATAGTATTGTGTAGTCTTGCTAACGATTCTAACAAATTTACCAAGCGTTAATATATTATAATTATATAATATTACGTTCGATGATCGTCCGAGGATTATCTTCGGGATCAACGCGTGTGATTAAAACGTAAAACTCGCGTTTTCACTACACCGTCTCATTTGTTTGAAACTATTTTCACCATCTATCTCTACTTAACGTCGAGTAAGAATTAAATTTACTTTTTTAATTTGCAGTGAAATATTTTTTTCCTAGTAAAATTCTTCAACCGATTATATTAATAATTAATCGTCGCGTGTGGAAAATATTATGGTCACTGGTTATAAAATCGAAATCGCGGTCGTAAAACTAATTGCCGGTAACAATTATTATTAATAGTCCCCAACTTTATTTCTAAATTTCTATAGAAAACTTTTATTTCGACAACGATTTCAAAACGTTGCTAATGCAATGTTATTTAAACCATGATAATATTATATATTTTATCGTATCAACCATTAAATTAATACATCAGTGAAAATAATAACCACGATAAAAGTATAGGTAGCTCATTGTAATGCGGACACGGAAATGTTATAACTAATTAAACTCGTAATATAATACATTTGGGGTTGACTATGACAATGGATTTTTAAAATATTTTCTAATGTGATTAGATATATGGACCAGTGTTTTTATCTTCCACATCATAATAGATGGCCCATCGTCAGTTCTTATTCTATTATCTTTGGTACAAAATAATAATAATATAATAATACACTATACACTATACCGAGGCGTCGTACGTTATTTTTTCCATCGTCACAGACTCGCAGTTGTAAGTCATAACGGTAGCGGTTTAACGGTTATACCATTTCCGAATTCTGCGACCGTACCGGCTAATAAATAAATAAAACTCCCACGTTGTTCGTCAACAACTGCCAACCTTACTGTTCTCGTATATGCTGTACCGATTATGCTTACAAATAATGCACAGTTGCACAATATCTGCCCCTTTCGAAGTTTACAAACACGACAGTACGGCCGGCAGCGATTTCTTATTACAATATTTAACGTTCACATTATTTTAACTATAGTATATGGCAGAGGTATTCATACTTTTTCACCCCATAGCTCCTTTTTGTCTTCACAATATATTCACGGCTTCCAAATTAGAAATGACAAAAAAAAAAAAAAAAGATGGTTATATTATGCATGTTAACTATTATAATGTACTCGTATTTATATTTGTTTATTTAACATACGACTGTATAAATCAATTTACAAATAAATGTGTATTCATAAACATATTAGGTATATTCAAAAACATATACATAAATATATATTCATAAACAAATGAAACACACATTCAACTGGTCGTGTGTGTGTTTCATTATCGTTTCTCGCTAAATTATTTCATTAATTTTATTTTTTGGATATTTCCACGGCTCCCTTCACTAACTCACGCGATGCCCTTGGGAGCCGCGACGCACAGTTTGAATACCTCTGGTATATGGTACCTATAATGTATGGTATACGGTTAAAGATTTCCTTTGTTTTCTTCGAAATGAGGACTAATAAATGGCCGTGTCAGTATCCGATATACGACATCAAACAATTTTGAAATCACCAATGTCTATAATAAACGAAACGCGTATTTTTAATAGAGTTATTCTTCGTTTTTTCGATTTATGTAACTATAACCTAACTTTGAAACACATATAACATTTCATATTTTTTTTCTATTTGCGCGTGTAAATTTTAATGATGTGTGGTGCGATATTTCGCGGAAAAAAATATAAATACGAAACTATTATTATATTATTATGCAAATGAATAATAAACCCGAGAACTCTTTTTTCTTAATTTTATATCGTGCGATGTTGACCTCTAAACATTTCGGTTATTTATCCTGCTCGTCCGTTATCACTCGCTCGTTTAACGCGATGATACAAATATAATGATACTTTAGTTCAAATACTCTGCGGACTAATCCATATAGTCTTTCGTGGTCACCGAGGACCCATTCCGGCCGTTGGAAACTATAGAATAAAAATTCTTCGTTTGTTGTTCTTCGCCATAGACACTCCCCGGAGACAAAGGGACCGTGGCCAAATCTTAGGTTCAGCCCACGCTAGAATCCCACCGGATGTAACCGTTGCTGTTGTGTCCTTCTTGCACTCGTATCTTACACAAAACATCCATCTTCATTTCCTGCCAAAACTGACCGGCGGATTCATATATATATATACCAACCGATCGAACTACTTTTGAATAGTTTTTCCTAATCCTCGTCGCGTTTGTCTCTCCAAGCGCTCCCACAGCATGTTTCACACATAATGTAAAAAGTTTGTTTCGGATTTGTAAATATACGTATATATTTTATAAAATATATTTGTATAAAATTCACCATTACATACATATACCTACATGCTTATAACGCGTTAATTTTCTTTTTTACGTATTCGCTAGAGGTGGGTCGAACTCAAAAATATGATTACGAACCGAACTCGAACCGAACAATTCAGTTTGACGTCGAACTCGAACTCGAACTCGAACAATTCAGTCTGATGCCGAACTCGAACAATTCTGTTTGATGTCGAACTCGAACTCGAACATTTCTGTTTGATAATAAACTCGAACCGAACAATTAAATCTGTTATCAAACTCGAGCCGAACATTTAAGTCAAAATATAAACGAATTCGTATAATAACCCTACACTGCATACTGTATCATCTATGATACAAAATTTTAAATTACAAACACCAGTGAGTTATCTAGGTGGTTATTTCTGGTTGTTAACAATTTAATATTATTTAATTTAAAATATTTAACTAGAATGATATCGAAAAAAGTATCGACTATAATATTTTAATATAGCTGAATAAGTAATAAATAAATAATAATTAATAATTTAATATACATTAAACGTCCATTAATAAACAAGAAACCTGTTGGTCTATAAAATAAATAATTAAGTTATACAATAAATAATTGTCCGGTTATTATTAATATTACATTATCGTGGTTAATAATAAAAAATAAAAATAGCAATACCATTAGAACATAATTAAACATTCAACGCTACAATTTTCTAAAAATAAATAAATGCGATTGCATGTTTCGCTGATAAAATAGATAGTTGACAAAATAAAAATTTAAAAATAAACTCCGGACACCAAATTATTCGAAAATAATTGAATAGTTCGGACTATTTTAAAGTTCGAACTAATTTTAAAATTTCAAACTATATTCGAGTTTGGTTCGAACTAATTATAAAATTTCGAACGTTGTTCGAGTTCGGTTTTTGGTAATTGAAGTTCGATTTTCGAACTCAACCCGAACATTTAAAGTTCGGTTCGATTTTTCGAACTTCGAACAGTTCGACCCACCTCTAGTATTCGCGATTAAAATTATTTTTAAATTAAACATATAGGTTTATATTATATTTATACATTGAATATTGCGCACACGGAGCGATAATAAAAATAAAAATAACGTAACGAAAACTGCTTGACATCGAGTCACACGCGAACTACTCTGTATGCGTGTAAATATATATAATGTATAATGTATAAATAGCAATTTCAATATTCCCATCGGGATTTCTGGGAGATTGTATTTATTTTTCTCGTCGGATTTGCAAATATTACGCGCGGATGACTTCGATCACGCGGCATACATATATTATAATATTCGGTGATATTATATTTATATATTATTGTGAATAATTTTCTGTATATTTTAATTTATATTATGTATTTCTAAAATATTATTATTCGGGACCAATCGAGTCATATTAAATTATTTATTGGGCGAAAAATAATTGTATTATTTATTATTTTTAATTTATATATTTGACAAATAAACGTGACCCATATCAATAAAGTTTTTCACTAGACGAATACGATTTAGTTACAATATAATATTATTATATAGCGCGATTATAATATTTCAGAAAAACAAAAAATAAAAAAATATCAGCACACAAACGAACAAATACGTTTTAAAAACGCGTTTTATAAAAACACAGGGACACACGCGAATCGAGTAAGAAATCTACGTGTTTCCGCGTGCTGGTTGAATAAACTATAAAGAGTGGCGGTGACGCTTTTTCTATTATTATAATTATATGTGTATAATATAACCTACGCGTGTCCGATCCGAAGAAAAACAAATAATCGAACCGTTCGACGATAAATACTAAATATAAATGTATATCCGAAAAAAGGATTTTATTTGAACCGAATAATTTGAATTAACCTTGGTATAGGTATATTGGTACCTACTGGCGTTTTTTCTATAAACACCAACGAGTTTACGCGTGATTAAAAAAATGTAGTATGCTTAAACGTTTTTTTTTTTTTATAATTTTAAAATAAGGCATCTGGTTTCAATAGTTATTGATTAAAAGAAAAATAAATTGTTTTTTGAATGAAAATTATTTCGAATCGAGCAAAATTCAATTAATCGAAATTGCTCGTTGAAAGAAACGTAGAAAAAAAAACACGTTAAAATAAAAATAATTTTTACGTCAACGAATATGGGTATAGGTAATCGAATACTTTCAGAAATATCGGCCAAAAACTACGTTTTTTAATATATAGATTTTATTCATTCGTTCGCGGTATCTATTATTAGGTATTGTATTATATTACGAGTATATTATTATTGGAATATGGTACCCTAAAAAATAATTACGTCATATTATAAGTTTATAATATAAACTAAAAAAAAAATATCAATATAATATCTCAATAAATGTATTCATATAATAATGTATTTTATAAGCATATAAATACTTGCCAACTATGATATAATTATATTGTTGTATTATGTATTGACAAAATTCAAATTTTTATAGAAATACACGTTACATTTTCGCTGAAGTAATAATTGTAAAAATTATTTTTTCGAAACTAAAAATAAATATTTTATATATTATTATCTGTAATGATGAAAAAATTAATTACGCATACCTAAGCTATTAAATCAATAATAATTATTAATAAATAAATGGCGGAAAATTTAAATTTTATAAATAATTATAACATTATTATATAATAACATAATATAAATAGTATTTAAAAATGATTAAAGTAATGCGCTTAGTGCGTACGATCATATTGTTAGATAATATTATGTAAACGACTATCATTTAATTAAAAAACTGAATTCGATATAATAATAATAATATGATTAGAATACGAATATAATATTAATAGGTATAAGGAACGTGCATAAGAGGATAAAAAATAATAATTCGATTATTAAATAAAATGGGAAATCCAGATGATGAAACGAAGAGGGTGTACGTATATATTAACAATACGGAGTATATGCATGTGATGTATAAAGGATTAAAGGAAATGAAATAAATTTAAAGTACTAAAAGCCACGAAAGTTAAATTACTCGAAAGTTATAAGAATGGATAATAAAACCAATCTAAACGGATATACCTATATATAATATAATAATATATGTATATGTAATAATGGTTAAAGGTCGAAGAATAAAGAAAAGGTGTTGATATATCCACTTTTAGAACGTAAACGCGTATACTCGTATATAATATTATAATATACTCGCATAGATATACAGGGGGGGGGGGTAAAACATACTATTATATCGTATATATAGAGGCGCATAAAATATTCAGAAAAAAAGAAACAATAATAATAAAAACGGGATGGAGAGAGGAAATAAGGGTTAAAATAAACCAAGTCGTATTATATTGGTCTCGAAACTAACGGTTCTGTGCGGGGTGTTTATATAGTATATTATTTTTCTTATACGAGCGAAGGAAATAGGCGATCGGCGAAAAAAAACACCGACTAAAGGTATACAAGGGATGAGGTTTTAGGTGATACCAAGTTTTTCCGCGTATACATATATATATATATATATAATATATTATATTATTATATTCGTAACTAAAGTCGGTTCGGTTAACGATCAACAAACGTCATAGAATATTTAGATTTTTTCGTATCGCCGGCCATTTTTCTTTATTGGATACGCCATACCCTTGAGGGGTGATAGAGTGAGAGAGAAAAAAGAAAAGGTGAATATATGACTAAAATGTTTGCGTGTATCGTTTTTCATCTAAACAACTATTATCCGAGAGACCCTTTCTTCTATTTTCTACTCGGCGTCCGAAATGTTATTTGCAACAGCAGACCGCTCGGCTTGATGGCCAAATATGCCAACTATTGGCCGAGTATATTATTATTATTATAATATAAGCCACGCTCTAATATATCATACTTAGGCACATTTATTATTATTTTTTTTTTTTCTACTCACTTTGCCATTAGGTTATCTAACATTATTATTTTATAAATAAAATAAAATACTATTTTTACTCTTTTTTTCTGTCGCATCGAAAATATGACGCAAACGAACATTTATACACGTTATAGAAATAACACATGCTCAATAGAATTTTGCTTGTATAAAAAACCTTAAATTCAATATAATAGAAAAGGGTAACGACAGCATTGATTGTCTGATCTAAATCCGCGAGACTATAATATAATAATTATAGGTATATGATGAAACACGATGAGTTGTAATATTTTGGTACGTATCAATCCCAACCGTGTACGGAGCGATGAGAAAGTTTTTAATTTACGAGAACGACATAAATGACATTGATACGCGCGTGATTCCGATCATTTTTATAACTCATATGATTTTAACCGCTCTGTATAATATTACCTAATAAAAGTCCGATTAAAAAATAAAATTTTGCATAATTTTTTTATCATTTTTGGTTGATGCGAATAACGAATAATGTAACCATTATAGAATATTAGTAGAGAAAAGCAACTAGTAAATTATATTATTATTAGGTATTATTATAATCCACAAAATCCAAAAATCAATAACATACTAATTTCGCTTAACGATTATAGTATAGTGAATTCGTAATAATATCTTTAACCTTCTAAAACATTCTAATCAAACTTTTTATATTTAGACAATATTTTAATCGTATAGGTACTAACTTCTTAACTAGGTAAATTATTTTGAATATAAGTTTTTAAGTAAATATTTTAAGTTATGTGTATTGACAAAAAACAATTCAGTTTTATATCATAGTATAAAAATATTACAAAAAAAACATATTATAAATATTGTCTCGTCCGGATTTTGGAAATTTTACTCGTAACATGCATACTACAGTAGTAATCGAATAATTAATTGTTTTTCAAAATATAACCGCCTAAGTGGTCGAACTAAATAGTGACCTATTAAGATCTAATTTTGGCAATATACACTTGTGCCGTATAGTCTTACATTACAGAAAAACGGATAGTGTAGGTAGACTAACGCGCGTGAAGAGGACGTAACGAAAAATAATAATAATTTATTATATCAAATATTCTCGTAGGTACTGTTTTTTTTCTTTTGAGATAATATATGCTATAGAATTATAATTACGTATTGGTATTGATTATTATTAACATAAAAACAATCGACTTAGAACTATGCTATTTATTTTATTTTGTCCGTTTGCCGGAAGAAAACAATAAGAGCTCACCGAGCATTGAGCATTCAAACGGCTGATAACGACTGGGTGCTCCATGGATAATATTATTATAATGTTGGAATTTCTGAAAAAAGAATTTCGGATTCTGCGCATTATCGTTTTGACGGCGAACCACGACCACGGTATACCGATAAAATAAAAATATAAGACGTATAAAATAATATTATATCATAATATACGGTAACGAAAACCTATCGCTTATTTTATACGCAATACGCGTCACGTTTCTGGAAAATAATATAATATGTTAGGTTAATATAATATTAAAATATTATTTTGTATATCTAATTCGTCAGAGCGCGCGTGTTTTTGACGATGATGATATTATTATTTTTGTCTGCAACGTCTGTTGGATATAATAAAACGCGTATATTATAATATTTATAATATAATAATATATTATAATGTAGTTATTGCACTCGTCATCGCACTACAGTGATTATTATATTACGACGATACAATGCGCGTTATAATAATAATAATAATAATAATAATAATAATAATAATAATAATAAT
>JAIUCT010000025.1:2661057-2678054 GCA_021307375.1 Tetraneura akinire
TTTTCGTTTGAACTAAAAATATCAACTTAAAACAGCTATAAAAAAAATTGAGATTAGGGATTTTTCTAATATTTTAGTATGATGTTAAGTAATATGTAAGTATACTTTAGTAAAATTAAAAAAAATTTCAAGTCTCTAATTTAAAAATTGCCCGAGTAATCGTGAATTATATAAATTGAATTCGTCAAAATTTCATTTTTCATAAAAAAATGCCGTTTTTTCGTCATTTTTTCGAAGTTTTTTCTACCGCTTATTGTCAATTTTGAGAAATTCAAAAAATGACTCAAATAAAGTACCAAGTACATCAACTTTGCTACCGGAAACATACCCTATTCGTGAAAATCGAAGCGTTATTTCGGGAGTATTTTTGTACACAGATATAAAAAAAAAAAAAAAATCACACATCATTGTAAAACCAATACATTCTTCGCTTCGCTCAGAAACTAAAATTGTAATTTTGCATACTACATACTGAAAATTAACGTAAGTATATATATATTATATATTATATAACATTATTTCATAGAAAATATAAAATAATTGTAATCAATTACACGAATATATACCATTATTAATAATATACATCTGAGTTTTGTGTTTTCTCGTTAATCTAAATCGTCACGTTTATTTCATTTTTCCTAAAATAAAAAAAAACCACGTGTATGCTTATAAAGGTAATAAAAATAAGAATATATACTGAATGTAACGGTATAGCCTTAAGTGTATATGAAAGGAAACGATGCCATTATTTTAAATTTAAATTAAACGAAAATTTTACGATTGTATCCAAAGACGTGTATTAATGTTATTGAATACTATATATACGAAAAACTATCTGTTTTATTTATATATTTTCATTTCAATTTTAATAGGTACTTAAGTACTTTCAACGTAGTATTTTCTAAAAAATATTAAAATAAGTACGAATTTAACATTATATCTATTATAGATTCTGAACGAAGCGAAGAATGTATTGGTTTTACAATGATGTGTGATTATTTTTTGTTTTTTTTTTTTTTATTATTATTCTGTAGACACTTTTACTACCCGAAATAATGCTCCGATTTTCACGAATATCATATGTTACCAGTTGAAAAGTGGATGTAGTTATTGGTTATTGGTACTTGATTTAGGTAATTTTTCGAATTTTTCAAAATTGACCCTAAGTGGTAAAAAAAACGACGAAAAAATAGCTTTTTTCACGAAAAATGAAATTTCGACAAATTCGATTTCAATATTTCACGACTACACAGGAAATTTTGAAGATAGAGACTTGAAAATTTTATTTGAGGTATACACAACTTCTATATATATGTGGTAAAATTATGAAACCGTTGGGTAATTCTCGTTTCTACATGTATAATTTTTGATAAAATTGGCAATTTTAGTGATTAAGATCTGAAAATCTTTCTGAAGTATACTTACATATTACTTAACATCATATCAAAATATTAGAATAATCTCTATTCTCAAATTTTTTTTAATAGCTGTTTTAAGTTGAAATTTCAGTAAAATCAATATTTAAATATTATTTTTATGGATTGTTCTTATTATATTACAATATTTTACAATAATGTTAAATAAAATTAACTAATACTTTTTAAAAATTTTGAAAATATAATTTAATCTAAAATACATTTTACTTAACTCAGTTCCAATTAATTGTGAATTATTACATTTACGGTTATTTTTTATAGCTATTTAAAGTATCAAAAAGAAGAGCTGATACTCATGCCACATGGGATACAGGTGTACAAATCATAGCGTTTAATTTTAATTAGTATTTGAATCTAGTAGATAAATCTAGTAGATCCAGCATGTGATCACAGTCCAGTTCTTCTCAATCTAAATTGTGAGATTTACTACTTCCTCCCCGTCCTTCCTTAGCGAAAGTACCAGTCAATTGGAGTTCCTTTTCAAAAAATCTAGAAAATGCCACTAACCTAAAAATCTCACTCAAATTAACCGACCAAATCGATGAAGTAGCGCAAAACTTAACGACTTTAATTCAAACTGCCGTATACAAAGCATCGTACGTCACAAACACACGTGACAACTCCAAATATAATATCTTCCCTCCCCAAATCCAAAAATAAATAGTAAAAAAAGAAGGGGCGCTCGTTGTGGTAAAGATCCATTCTGTCGCTTGATTAAAGATTATTAAATAATCTATCAAATTTAATCAAAAAACTCATTATAAAACACAAATCCTACTTTTTCCAAGAAAAATTATTTCAATCAATAAATTCTAATGACGGTTCACTATGGAGAACTACCAAAAATATTCTCAAAATCAAAGAACAAGTTACACCACTCAATGGACCAAATGTAGAGCTAGCAATCTGTAGTAAACTCAGGTGTTTACTACTTTTTAGATATTATTATTCTTGTAAATTATATATTTCTATATCTAAATGTAGCCCAAGCTTTTGATAGAGTTTGGCACGATGGCCTACTATACTCGTACAAGTGAAAATTATTCCTACCAGCTCCCTATTATCTAATAATCTAATCTTACCTCTGCAGTTCGACAGGGTGATACAATATCTATATTATATATATTTACCTAAATTGTACTATTAACAAATTTTACTCAAAACTGCAACACCATCCAAATCCTTTAGTCACTCACCTAGTATCACACATTCTCCCTGACAATCCACGTCACCGACTCAAAAGAAATTGGTGCCGTCACTTATTAAATTAATGAATTAAAAAAAAACCAAATTACTGGAGGGTACCATCGCTGGATGATTTCCCTCATCTTGTGCTTCATGTGCCATTTTTATTATGTATATAGTGCTATGTCAGTCATCTATTTTACTTATTGTGTCATGTAATACAGATTGTAAATTTTCTAAAAAAAAAAAAAATTTTAAAAAATAAAAAAACACCACGTGACGTAATTTTAGATTCTAGGCTTAGCAAAAAATGTATTAGTTTTACAATGATGTGTGTCTTTTTTTTCTATTTTTCTTTTTTTTAAGTATGAAGACACTTTTATTACCCGAAATAATGCTCCGATTATCACAAATAGCATATGTTTCCGGTAGCAAAGTGGATGTACTTTATTTAAGTTATTTTTCGAATTTCTCAAAATTGACCCTAAGCGGTAGAAAAAACGACCAAAAAATGACGAAAAAACGGCATTTTTCAAATTTCAACGAATTCGATTTAAATATTTCACAATAACTCGGGCAATTTTGAAGTTAGAGATTTGAAAATTTTTTGGGGTGTTTACACAGGTACTTTGTATATGTGATAAAGTTTTGGTACCGTAAAATATAGATCTTTGAATATTTCGTAAAATTCTCGTTTTTTGTGTATAATGTTCATGATAAAATTAGAAATTTTTGGTATTAAGGTCTGAAAATTTTACTGAAGTATATTTATATATTACTTAACATTAATTCAAAATATTAGAAAAATCCCTATTCTCAATTTTTTTTTATAGCCGTTTAAAGTTGATATTTTTAGTTTAAACGAAAATATTATGAAAAAAATGACGAAAAAACGGCATTCACTAAAACATGTTGGCTCACATGGCTCTATGGGAGACGCGTGTAGTGTAGTCGGTGAAACATTCCCAACGCTACCTCGATGTTAAGCACCGTAGCCAGGCATCGACAGTGGATGGGTGACCGCCGTATTTTTTATTTATTTTTTTAAGTCTAAAGTCATCATATTAAAATATTAGAAAAAACCATAGTCTCAATTTTTTTTATAGCTGTTTAAAATTGACATTTTTATTTTTTTGTTTTTATGACTGAAGATACTTGTACTACCCGAAATAATGGTCAGATTTTCACGAATAGCATATGTTTCTGGTAGGAAAGTGGATGTTCTTGGTACTTTATTTAAGTCATTTTTCGAATTTCTCATGGTTTATTATTGCATTCAAATTCTAATTCTAATTAAATACTATGATATGCACACCTATATCCTTGCTGCAGGAGTATCAGATCGTCTTTTTAGTTATCAAATTTTAGATGAGATATAAATTAAATAACTCAACCGACTCGTATATACTTTAAAAATTTCGATTAATAATAATAATAATTTATTGCATTCAAATTTTAATTTTAATTAAAAAAACTATTCTCTTTACACCGGTATTCCTTCCACAATAGTATTAGATCTTCTTTTATTATAAATTGTCTATTTTCATATAGCATGTAGTGCAGGGAATATGACAGCTATATCAAAATAAAAGTTACCTCTCATCACTCATCATATGTGATATTGCACCTTTACGATTATATACCCAAAATATTCTGTAAATAATCTTGTCGTCATCGGTGAACACATTTTTTGTAGATTGTGTTGAGCAAGCAACCAGCTATTTATTCCATCAGGATTTTAGATCTACATATACAATAACCCAGATTGAGCCTCTTTAGTCTAAAAACTAGATACTTTTATTAAATAAATAAAATAACACTTGTGTGTATATTAGAATCGTTTAGTTATTGAAAACTTTAAATTTTTGGTATTATGTATCTCGTTCAGTGATACCATTTTTCTTAAGTAAACAATTTTTTCCTACAAATCATATTAATAATAGTTCAAGAGAGTGAATATAATAATAATATTGTTTTTCGGTAATATATAGTTATTGTTGCTACAGTTATTTTACTTGCTCTGTTTATTATTGTTATATAATTATAATTCATAAATCTAATAAATGCAAGTCATATACATATTATTTTATTTAAAATTCTAACCATATCTTATCTTTTTTTTATAAATTATATGAAGCAAATCTGGTTCATGATTATGTACCCTAACAAACTATAATTTTATAATTTATTAATGTTCTAATCAATTAGAGAAGAGCAATTATGGTTTTATAATTGTCGTATTAGGCGTTGTTTTTTGTGAACACATTTGTAGATTGTGTTGAGCAAACAACCATCTACCTAATCCTCCAGGATAGAGAATTTAATGTGGCACATACCACAACACAATTTATGTTCATTATTTTATGTTGATTACATTATTATTATAATAAATGTGAAAAATTTTGGGAACTTACGTGAAAATTTAAATGTAAAAAAAATTGTATATCATATACGTTTTATATTTTTCATAAAAATATTAATATTTTAATCAATACATATATTATCTGATTGAACACTTTACTCAGAATAGTTTTTCCAATGAATGTAATGATTTATCATTGTATTCAAATTTTATCAAAATTAACCACTATCATCTTTACACTTGTGTCCTTTCCACAGCAGTATTCGTTCTTCTTTTATTTATCTGTATACATAAGCTAGAATGTCAATATTTAAATACCGACATCGTAGGTATTATGATATAATATAGTCGATAACAAAAATTATACAAATAAATACTAAAGAAATCTTATAATTTTATTCATTGTGTACCACTTATTTATTACGCACATCATTAAATTTTGACAAATATTATTGTTTTTTTTTTTTTTGTATATAATATTATATTCTAATTGAATATAAATGTATAAAATTTTAAGATAGGATTTTGATGTATTATTATAAAAGTAATAAACTACTAAATTATAATATCCATAGTACTATATTTATTTAATTTATTATTATTGTAAACGCAATTATATTATATTATAATATTGAATATAACATAAGAGCTAAAGTATAGTAATATTTTGTCAAAATTTAATGATGTGCGTAATAAATAAGTGGTACATAATGAATAAAATTATAAGATCTTTAATATTTATTTGTATAATTTTTGTTATCGACTATATTATGTCATAATACCTACGATGTCAGTATTAAAATATTGACATTCTAGCTAAGTATATAATCATAATATTATATTTGATGCATATAATGTTTTCTCGACTAATTTTATACAGATTTATATTCGATGAACTAAAGTACAGTTCAAAACTTACTTAAGATCGTTCCCAGAAAAGGGTGGTAAAATAATATATTATTTATCAGAATTGTGTACACAAAGTGCTTACTTTTATAAAGTTGTTGCGGAAAATCTTTGTAATCTTATGACATATTATATTATTATATACGTATAAATAGAAAGCGTTTATATCATCATCGAATAGGGTAGTTAAACTTTTTTTTTTTTTTTTTTTTAATAATACGATTTTTATGCTATCTAACATCATAATGACGATTTTTTTATTACAAAAAAAAAAAAAAAAAAAAAAAATATAAATATCCTTATTTATAGAAAATATAATTAATATTTTAATGTTATGTATTTTTAGAGATTTTTCTCTGATAAGAATTTCGAAAGATGGATAGATGTATTTGGGTAATATCGTCTTGAGCAATACTTTTATCTACCTACATTATATATTCGAGAATATTTCCAATGATAAGGTACGATATAAGGTATAAGGTATAATATAAGGTATATAAGGTATGATATACACGTATATATGCGTATATATGCGTATGTATAAAATATTTTATAGAAATGTATACGCGGCATGAACGCGTTATTATTACGTATCTACTATCTATCGTGAAAAAGCAACATAGTGAAGAGTTCGAAAAAGAGGTTGTTGAGAAGGAAAAGTCGCGTTTTCAACGTGTAAATGTTGTTTCGTCTTTCACGCAAATCATTATTGTCATAGACATCGTCGACATTGTTGTTATTATATTTTTATATAAAATAATATTATATAGGTATTTTACAAAAACGAGGGGTGTATTTTTTCTCCTCCATTTTTATACATCATAATAGTAATAATAATAATAATAATAATAATAATAATAATAATAATAATAATACACATATTTGCGTTCGTTTTTTGGGTATACGAATTTTCATCACAAGTTTTATAATATTACATTTATTTTTTTATTTTTATTCTTTTTGTGTGTGTTTTCCTTCGAATTTACCTTTTCCGTCGGTCGCATGAAAAGCGAAATCCAATATTTACACGTATAATATACGTGAACAGCCGTCGCATACTACGGTGACGGTAAGTAAAATATTACTGATAACGGCAATAACTCACAGCTGCCGCATGCGAGAACTGCATGTTATATTTGACTTCAGATATCACAACAAACAAGATGACCACGCTGTAATACGAGTATACGACACTACACTTCCAAACTATAATAACACGTATTACGAAACAATTATGTATTTATTGTTATTTATTTTTTTTTAACAATGCCATTCACTTTTTTTATGCCTTGAACGGAATTATTCAGAATCGCGTTTTTGGTAATCAAAATACTAATGACATTTACAATAGTATTAATAAAAGCTAAATGATTTTATCTGTCATTTAAAAATGATAACGAATATGGTCTAGTGAACAAATTTACTATTTTATTTAAAATACACTGGGACATAATTAAAACTAAATAATAAAATCGCTAACTAAACAGGAATAATGTATTAATATCCCCGTCATACAATTATAGAATAATTTTTTTTATTGTAAAGTAGTAACATTTAAAACAGAAAATAATGCATATTAACTATACTCGTATTTTATTAATATAATTATATTTTAATACTAAAATAATTTTGTAAAAAAATATTATTTAACAGAAATAAGAATCACCGACAAAATATCGCCGGTAAAATATCGCGAAACCATTAGGTATATCGTAAAGAAATAATATACATCCACTTTCCAACCGGAAACATATTCTATTCGTATCCATATATATATCTGGTAGCATAAATGTCCATGGATATATATATACGTATATATATATATATAAAAAAAAAAAAAAAGAAACAGAAAAAAAGACACACATCATTTTAAAAACAATACATTCTTCGCTTCGCTCAGAATCTAAAATTTTAATCAGTAGGTACATATTTATTCTAATGAAAATCACTCAAAATTATAATTATATGTAAATATAAATATTTAATTAGATATTTAAATTATGATACGTTTCTTAAGAAAAATATTAAACGAATTGTAGAGAAGTGTTTTTTTATTTTTTTTATCTTTAAATATAAGTTGTTTTTAGAATAAAGACACTAGTTTTTTTTTCGTTCTTGCACGGGACACCTTGGTATATCCTTAAACCAGAATTGTCAAATTTTTCAATGTCCTAATGATAAAAAAAAAAAAATTTTAATTTATAATTTAAATGAATTGAGAAATATATAACTTTTAAATACCAATTTATTTTTTATGTTTTGACTTGATAATTTTTCATATTTATTATTAAATAATAACTAAAAGATAAAATTTTATAATAAGCATATTTTTAATAATTAATTAAACTTTAATATCTATGTTTATTTTACTATAATCGTTTAGCATAGTAATATTTACAATTTCCTCTTTTAACAATTTATTTTTCTCCTTAAAAGGAACTTATTAAAATAAAGAAAAATTGTAATTTTATTTAAGAATGATAAAAGTGAATAGGTATGTATATATTTTATTATTTTATAATTGTTCAACACTTACAACTTCTTTTTCCAAATCTTCAATTTTTAAATAATGACTATTAAATAATTAATATTGTTTACTTTAAAAAAAAAATAAATAAAAATAAAAATAAAAAAATACTTACTGATTTGTCATTAAATGATTTATTTTGTATTTTTAATGTTTCCTAATAAAATAGATTTTAATTTAATTGTAGATTTTAATGTTATTTAATAAAGAGAAATGTAAATATATTCTATATAAATTTAACTGTGATATATGATTAAAATTTGTGTAATATTTATAATAATGATTATTGTACTTATAGTATTACTTACTATTTCATCACTAAGAGATTTATTTTCAAAATACAATTTATATATCAAATTTTTTAAATCTATTCATTCTTATTATTAATTTTATTTTGTAAAGCATAACATTGCTATAAGTAAATCACATTGTGTAATTATTAAATGTTGTTATTACTATTTATTAATTATTTAAGTTTTAAATGTTATAATTTCAGTCATCTACTCTGTAATAATATAATTTAATAATAAGTACACTGTACACAATACATGCCTGTCGTAAAGTGTCCATTTCTTGAGAAGATGCTATGAATTAATTTTTATAAAATTCTAATTCTAAAATTAGATCAGTAATATTTTTTTTATGCTCATTGTAAAGTGTACCAACATCTTCATATATTTCCATATTTATTTTTTTGTATAAATCTTAGTATATATTTTATTAAACATAAGTTTAAATTACACAGAAAACAGAATAATAGTAAATCACACTATACTTGTCCAAGGTAATAGAAACAAAAATTTTATCTGTTAAGCAATAGATCTCATACAATTGAGCACAATTGAATTCGTTTAATGTACGATAAAAACGACGTAAAAAGAGTAAAAAATTGCGACGACGATCCTCTTTAGAACTGTATAAATTCTAAAACGGTATAAACTATTATTTTTCAAATTTAGATTTCATAATACTTTTGTTTTGTGTATGTAGACTTCGACGATATTTACATATTTTTTCATTGACATGATATGAACGAAAACAACGCGTGTAATATTATTTCAAAACACGAACGAATATTCAATAACATTATAATATGCTATCGTATGTGGACGATACACGCAACCATTGCTTCTTGGGGTAGTATTTTATTTTATTAACGAAATATGCAATAAAAACTATTTCAATATTGAAAACAAACATTATTCGTTTTTTTTCTATTCATAATGAAATATTATGTATACTTGTGTACTTTGCTATCATTAAAGGAATAAATCATATCAACTATCAGTATAGAAATGCGTTTTTTTTTTTTTTTTTTGTAAATAACCATTTTATTTACTATTTTTTTTACCGGTGTTATCCTATACGTATTATGCACTGCCGTGACAGGTAGCGCGAACGGAGTAGGTCCAATTTTTATACTTTTAAAATAATATAATTATTTTTTATCATTGTTTTTTTATAGGTAGATATTTATAGTATGTACAGCAATCGCCAATCGATTTAATATTATAGACAGAATGATAGTCAGAGTGCATTAACAAACAAAACACGTGTCGTAACGAATAAATAATAGCATATAGTAATAATGTATTATAAGGATATAATATTCAATTCTTCGTGGCGTTAAAATCTAAAAAATAAAAACAAACGGTGCGTTTTATACCGTATTAAAACATCAACGTTTAAATCGAACGGTGAAATCAGTACCTATAATATGTAATATTATTATGTATTTATAATACGTCTACTTGGTCGGGGCGCACATTTCACGAGTAAGAATATTATGTGTTTTGGGCCTGTAAATCGTTTTTGAAATATAAAAAAATGTACATATAATATTATATATATATATATATATATATTATAATATTTATCGCCGTCGTTGGAGTCATTTTATACGCAGTGTGGTTTAACTGCGCGTGAATATTAGGTAAATAAATTATTTAGAGGTGAAAATAGTTTGTATACTCGGCAAATAAACATTTTCAATTTATGGTCGAGAACTCGAATTGTCGACGGTATTATAATATTAAATTAAGTCGCTATTATGATACGATATAATATAATATAATAATATATTGAGTTAAAACGTTAAAAAATACCGTTTTTGAGATGGTATGCGCCTATTTATAATATAGTTCATGCGAGATATTTAAAAACGTTCAGTAATCGTCCGTTTATATTAATGCGTTATTATACGATAATATATTTTGTATCATAAATTTAACTTAATGCGAAGTGTGACAAAAAAAAAAAAAAAAAAAAATGTATTTTAAATTTGTTTACAAAAACTACCCTCCGCTGAACATTGCCTCTGTAAAGATAAAATAATTTTATAAAGATTTCACAATATTACAATAATCGATACAACAACATAATTATATGCATAATATATAATTATAAAATCAGATTACTACGCGTTTGCAATATACGATACATTAATTTCACGCAATGTTTCGATAGATGCAGAAAACATATTATTCTACGTCCTTGAATCTCCAGTTTACGTGTATATAATATTATTATGTAGGTATAAGATATAGGCGATAGATTTAAAATGCAAAGTCTTCGGCGCTATCCTTATTTTTCGGATATGTCAAAAACAATAATGTTGATCGGAAATAATCCGAACGTTCCTTGTCCGAAAATTAAATATATATATAATATATATTATATGTATGTTATTAAGTATATAGACGTGAATTGGACACGCGAATGATGACGAAGGCGGGGGGAAGGTCTTTGGACTTTTAGATTTACATAATACGTGTACATCGCGTATGGACATTTTCCGGTGGATGACCGTAATGTATCACTTTATACGCACTTTGGCTGCTGAACGTAAGTACTACCTACTATATATATACATATATATATATATATATATATAATGTATATATAACGTACTACCATCACGCCCACAGGGCCAATTTGTGTGACAAAGAAGAACAACGACCCAGAGTGATCGTATATATAAATTCACAGAGAGCAAGGAGGATATTATTACCGCCCATCCGCATCCCATGGCAAAAAGTTAGCTTTGGTTTCTAGTTTATAACTTATATTATATACATTTATAGGTTTGGTTTGTGTGTGTGTGTGTGGGATCGAAAAACGATTTTCAAACGTTGCAACGGCGACGGTCCCGTTCCAATCACTTTTATCGTTCTCTGGACCGACTCCAACGGTCGATTGGCAGACTATACATGCCACTGTCGGGTTCAAAGGTTTGCGCAATTCGCTAAATTGGATTTACAATAGGTATAAATACACACAAAATCATCGTTGATCTCACACTGTTTCAGGCAGGTGTGTCTCCCTAAAATATCCGAACAAATACTAACTACGCGTGACCGAAAACGTATACCTATAATAATATAAAGTATTACAGTGTCTATATTGAAAGGTTAAAAATCAACTTTTTTTTCATTGAGGTCCGGTGAAATAAAAGAGGAAAACTGTCTTTTAGTTAAAGATTGTTATGGTAAAATATTGGTGTTAAATAATTTATTTTAAAATACGCACAGTAAAAAAAAAAAAAAAAAAAAAAAAAAAACATTCTAATTAGTAATTACCTAGATGACTATTCATTTTCTACTTTTATTTAATGTTAATAATATTATCTTCATTAAATATTTGTATTTTTCATGGTTTACGTTATACTTTTTGTGTAGAAACGTAAACAATTATTAAATGTTTATTCGATAAATTGTTGCATCTATAAATATTCTAATCAAATTTTAAATTAAAATAATAAATTCAACTTTTCTTTATTTTTATTAATATTTTATCTATAATGTATAGAAATTACAAGTTTGTGACCAATGCAAAGAAAGTTATATTACCATCTAAAAATACTACTGATAATAGTTACTTTCTATTAATTACATTAATTATATTATATAATTAATTTATATTAGGTACTGAAATGAAAATGAAAATATCTATTTGTTTAAATATTTGAAAAATATTGTCTATAATAAATATTGTAAATAATTTATTTAATTTATTTAATTTAGACATGTATTATGTATAAACTTGTGAATAATGTTACCTAATACAATATTGGACTTGGCACGAAATATCAATGGGTAAAAAACATTTTAGACATTTTTTCTATGATAAAAAATCCGTACATCACGCGCATCATGTATCTACAGAGAACATAACTTAAAAGTTGGAATGTTAAGATTTTTCTTTTACATAAACATATAGGTACATATAATATATATATATATATATATATATATATATATATATATATATATATTAATACGATAAACAAGAAATATTTTCACGAGTAAATGTGATTTGTTGGGTACTCGCTCCTGTTTCTCACTCATTTCTGTTATTTTTCCATCATTTATTTTTTTTATTTGTTTATGTCTTTTTTTATATTATATATTTTATTTGACACTTCAGTTATACCGTCTACAATTTATATATTATACTTATATACACTTTGTTTACTAATTAGCATAATATTATGCAATGAATACAAATCACAAAATATATTTTAGTATTATGTAAGTACCTACTTATATAATTAATTATTTAAATTAAATAATTTTAATAATATATTTTATAAATTCAAAAGAGAAAATTGCATAACCTTATGTGTAAACAAGCCAACAATGAGAATTATTTTATCAAATAATATTCCATTTTAAAATGTTAAAATTAATTAAAAGAAATCAAGTTACAGTACTTTGAAATATTTTTTGTAAATTTACAATTTAGATTGTACAAAGATAATATAGGTATCAACTATAGTAATATCTTTTTAAATTTGATAATATTGTATTTATTTTTATTTCGAATAAAAATATATATTAAACTGTATAACGCATAAATTGGTATTTGTAGAATTTTAATGACATTTTCGTGCTTTTTTATGTATACATATTATATTTAATTTAAATTCTCACCAGTATTAAATTTGCACGAATATCTTATATTTTAATATTCATAAATAATTATAATTCTGGAATATTTATAATACCTGCGCCATAAAAACGATATTTTATCAATAATTATAATTATTATTGGAATCTACTTTACATGTCAAATTTCACTAGGTATTATATCAATCAATAGCTGACCATTTTATATATAATATTCTTGAAAACGATGTACTAAATAGTTGTTATACATTGATTATAACTTTAATACATTTAAGAGTATACTGCATAATAAGAGTATATAATAATATATATGTTTTTGTAATATTTAATTTGGAATAATGAAATTATTTCCAAAAAAACAATGTTGATTGTTTTGTGGTCAAAACAACGTTATACATATTCATGGGATTAAATCCATGGTTAAGCTAAAATTTTGTAACTCCATTAAAAAATAAATCCTTAAATATACCGCGTGCAAAAAAAAAAAAAAAAAAAAATGGAAATCAATTTTTTTTCTGACATAATATTGAAATATTAAAATATTAATCTATATCAAAAAATATAAAATAATATTTGAATCGTGTGTTTCCGTAACACAAATATGATGAGTTGAAATAATTTTAAAATAGTTGTGTTAATAGAAATATATAATATTTTTTTTATGGTTGTGCTCTATTATCGAAATTATTTGTAGTTGTTTAAAAATAGAAACAGTCGAGTAGATTTTTCTGAATGTATTTTTTATTCGTAACAAAATATTGCTTGCGTGATAGATTCATCAAAATAAAACGTTTCTTTCTAAAGAACGTCAAAAACATCTATTGTATGAGTACGGGTATTCTTTTGAAGGGGGAATGATTTAACGTTATATTATGTTTTTATTTTAACTGAGGCTGGACTAGGATAAAGTGCCAAACTGATATTTTCAAATATAATATTATTATCTAACTTTAACCTATTCGGTATCTCTTTCAGAAAACGTTGAGTATCCCTTTTATTATTTCGTTATAAAGTAACAAAATAATGGTAAAATATAAATTATCCAATAAGTAACTAATAATACTTTATACCTGATTTTATGACAGAAAAATATTATGAATTATGATATATTAATGTTTTACGTTAATTAACACACTTTAAAAAAATAATATGTACAGGTATAATTAGATAAAAAAAAAATAGTAATTTATTGTTTTATTTTAATTTGTTTCAGGTAAATTATACGAATGATTTTAAATCTAATATATCTCAAATAGTCTAATATATTTATGGTATAACAAACTATTGTTATTATGAAAGAAAAAGTAAGTAAATTTTTAATTTTATAAAATATAAAATACTCTTATATCGCATAATATCGCATAATGAACATTACGAAATAATATATTATGATCCTTATAGATTTAGTTTTAATTATTTTATTGGTATACATACTTTAATAGATATTTATAATAATAAAAAAAAAAAAAATGATTATTTTATTAATATACCTACCTAGTTACATAATATTATTATATCCAATTAATTTTAATAAATTTTAATAAATTTCAATTAAATTTATTTTATTTTTTCGATTCCGAGGGAAACTGACAATAATGGATTGGTTTTAATGATGTGTGCGGGTTTTCTTTATAATATATTAACCAGAAATAATTCCCCAATTATCACAAATACGGTATGGTTTTAATAGAGGATCAAATCAAGTTGGTATTTAATTTATAGAAAAATTATTCTAAATTATACTTATCAGGTAAGAAAAACTACCCAAAAATGATGAAATTCTTACAATATTTATGGAAACTGAAATTTTGATATACTCGTATTACAATAATTCAAGAAATAATGAGATTACAGAATTTGAAAAAAATATATTGGGTATTTACATTGGTATTTTACATATATATATACGTATAATATATTCGTATTTACGTTAATTTTGTGTGGAAATATAGAACTTTTAGAATATCCTAAAATTCGTATTTATTTCTCTATATTGATTTATTCAATTGGCAATTTTGAGATTTAGGTCTTGAATTAAATCAGAATCATTTTAAGAATAGGTACAATGATTTATTAAAAATAATTCAGTTTTAATCAAAATACAATATTACTCTCTACAAACGTCTATTCTACTTCTACATCAGCTGGTCATTATTTTATTTATCTATTATTATTATAATAAGCCGCATTTTATAATAAAATTATAAAATATTAATATATTATTATATTCTATAATATTACAATAAGATGTAGTATAATAAGTCTATCTATGTATAATGTTGTATACCTAGTAAGTAGTAATTTCAAATAAAACTACCAAAAATATAACGCACGACTAACTTTTATAATTCATAAAACACCTATATTATTTTTATAATAGAATAAAACGATGTTTAAATTACAATTTACTTATATATATTTACAATAATATTATGTTTAATAATTTGTTTTTTCAACAATAATATTTTATGATCATAAAATATTATCCTGTGTATGGTATGTATATAAAAATACAATACTTCTATATTTATAAGAAATATTTCGCTGATAATTGCATTTGCAAGTTCACCGGTGGTGATATAAATTTTGACTCTAATAGTTAAATAACGTGTCTTGTATACGAGTTTGATTTGTAACTTGAATTTACTAGCCCGAAATTTCTAGTTTACTATGGCTTAAGTTTTATTTCGGTCATATTTTCCAGTCGAGTGATATTTTGCGATTTCCTTTCTTCTAGTTAAGTGTATTTTCTCTCTCGCTCTCATTCTACCACTCAGTTTATCCATATTCACTCACTGCTTTTAAGCGCTAATGGAACATTTTCCACAACAATTATTTTACCTATTTGCTACTATTTGTATATGTATAAAATATTATGCTTGTGTGAGTGTGAGTGTGTGTTTAACAAATTATAATCTACCAAGATTTCATTTATCGTATTATCCTCGGATGTTTAAAATTTAAATGCAGTTATTTATAAGTTATAACAATTATTATTATTGTATTGTTATGTATGCCCATAAAATAATATTGTAATTATTTATTAAATAACACGGTAAGTGAAAATATTTTAGTTATCTATGTTTCTAAATGATATAGAAAATTATTTATTTATTGCGTTACGCCTAATGTGAAGTAAATAGTTATTTAAATTACTAATTATATAGATAAAGTAAGACGTATTCATAAATACTACACCTATCTCTGAAATATATTTTATGGTCATAATATATTATTATTATTATTATATAATGTTTAATTATTATTATTATATTATATAATGTTTTATAAAATTGTGATATACTCGTATGTCATACGTAGCATATTGAAGGTGAACTTTGAAAGTAAAAATTTACAGAAAAATAATATCTATCCATATTATGTTTATATAATTACAAATTACCAATTATTAAGTGAGAATTACGAAAATATAATATTTAAGATTTTTTAATTGCATTCGATTTGTTTCTACTTAAAAGTTAAAACATTAACTTATTTTATTTATACAAATCATTATTTATTTTGTTTTCAAACATTTTTTCCAAGACAAAATTATAAATTACACATAATTATTATCCTTATTTTTCATTCGTGGGACGTCAATATAATAATATAATGCATAATAACAACAACAACAACAACAACAACAACAACAACAACAACAACAACAACAA
>JAIUCT010000025.1:2678238-2697265 GCA_021307375.1 Tetraneura akinire
ATAATAATAATAATAATAATAATAATAATAATAATAATAATAATAATGATAATAATAATTATAATAATTATAATAATAATAATAATAATAATTATAATGATGATGATGATGATAATTATATTGGCTTAAATGCATGTCCGATTATTTATTTTATATTTAATATAAAGACAATTGTCGAAATATTTGTACAGGCTGATTGTGAACGAAACAACGCAAACGCCCTAGATTACTCGCAAATTAAATTTATCTGATGGCATTGATCTCGAGCGCGAGCGACCATAATGAAATTATGCGAATCCAAAATATTTTAGGTCGCCAATTATCTTTGGATCAATAACGAAAAATTAATACTAGACCAATACAATCTGATTTCTGTATTTTACGAGTATAATTATTATTAGACATTTGTGAATTTACTAAAAAAATGTCTTTCTTTTTTAATATCCAACTGTTTTAGATATAAATGTTTGATAACAGTATTTCGTTGTGATTGCCAAAGAGAGTTTAATTTTTTAGATTCTGAGCGAAGCGAAGAATGTATTGGTTTTACAATGATGTGTGATTTTTTTTTTTTTTTTTTTTTTGTCTGAAAAAAAAACTCGAAATAATACTCCGATTTTCACGAATAAGGTATTTTTCGGGTAGCAAAGTAGATGTAGTTGGTACTTTATTTAGGTCATTTTTCGAATTTCTCAAAATTGACCCTAAAAAAAGGCATTTTTCACGAAAAATGAAATTTCGACGAATATTACGAATATTGACGAATATTTTGTAATATAAAGAAAAAAACAGCGTTTAAAAATCTTCTTCTTACTGATACTGGTGTGAAAGGTATATAGATCTAAACCTAAAGTGGGTAGTGTTGAATTTTGATTAACGTTTGAGAGCAATGATAAATCATTACTTTCGGAAATACGATTTTGATTGAAGTTTATTAGATAATATAAGTGTTGATTAAAATTTTAAAATTTATCAGTCTCTACGTTCAATATATACCCATAAAACACCTAAATTAGTTATCTTAACAAGTCCTCTAATCTAACAGTAATCGCACAAAATCGTTTTTCGAATCCTAAGACTTGTATCTCATCCATACCATCAGTATAAGAATAAAAAAAAATCGTAAATATAATATTCACAATTAATTAAAATTGAATTAAGCATTTGAGTTATAATAATATTTTAAAAACAATTATGTAAATTTTATCGGTCATGTGTATCTACAATTATTGTGTTTACCGATAATGACGAAACGAATATAAAAAGTGAATTATATTATGTCTCATATAGTAATGAAAGAAAGTACATAATCTATTGTACGTATATCATAATATAATTTTTCCCCTTTTAAATTTTTACATATGCAATATATACGTTTCTTTTTGACCTGTCGTAGTCATCTGTGAACACAATTGTAAATTGTGTTGAGCAAGCAACCAGCAATCTAATTCACCAGAGCAAAGTATGAAGTGCGGAACATCATATACAATAACCCAGATTTTGAGTCTAAATTCTAAAAACAACTTGCATTTAAAAATTAAAAAAAATAACACTTCTGTAAATTCTTTTAACATTTTTCTTGTATAAACGTATTATGATTTAAATATCTAATTAAAAATTTATATTTTAATATAATATTATTTATATTTTTTATAACTTTCTAAGCATCTATTCCTTGGGCGTATAAATTAAATCTAAGGACCCGGTTCTTTGATCCAGCTATACGATTCGTAAACAGCTATCTATTATTCTTTATAAATTTTTGAATCGAATAATAAATGCAATAATTTTTAAAGACAAAAATTCCATTTCCGCCGAATGGAAGTACCTATACCATACGATAGGCTTATTTATGGTTTGTCAGTAATAAAGTCATCATTGAGTTATTTATCTCACGAAATCCTATGCACTTGCAATTGTTTCTATGTATTCCACATACTTTTACTTGCAAACGTCTTCACTGCTTACTGCAAATGTAAATACAAATCATTTATGGATTTCACAACGAATAAAAATATATTTACTAATATATACCACTATATAATATCATTTTTTAAAATATAGGTTGACACGGTTGATAGGTTGTTGGTAAATTATTAACACAGGAGTAGTATATCAATGACAAATAGTTTATTATAACGAGGATATTATATTATTGTACAAGTAACCGCGGGTGGTGTGCACTGCTCGACGTAAGTCAAAAGACAGACCCCATCATCACGTCGCGCGGGGAAACTTCCCGCGAACGGACCGACCGGACGATAAGAGACGACCACGGATCGTCGAATGGGTATTCCCAAATCGACGACCGCGTCAAGGTACATAATATCATTGATTATAGATAGTAATCTATAATCAATGATAATATAAATATTTTTCAATTATTACATATGCAATATTTAATTGAAATCTGTGATGTATGTTCATCACATTTTAATTATTAATTACGTCTTATATGTCACCAACAATAGCCTATATATGGCTGGAAATTTTAGTCTTTATCATCAATATTTTGTAACTTTTTGATTGCGTAGTCACCAAAATTTTCTAAACGAGTAGAAAAAGATATTTATAATTTGTCTCATGTAGTAATGGAATACAGTACATAGTCTATTGTACGTAAATTATATTATGATTTTTCACCTTTTTAATTTGTACATATGAAATATACATTAGTTATTAACTTGTCGTAGTCGTCTGTGAACACAATTGTAAATTGTGTTGAGCAAGCAACCAGCAATCTAATTCATCAGAGCAAGATATGAAGTGCGGAGCGTCTTTATATATGTAAAATGTACATATAAGATATAACTACTTTTTAATTAATTCATATGCAATATCTATATATATATATCACCAACAATAGCCTATATACAGCTTGAAATTATAGTCTTAGCATTAAGAGTTTGTAATTTTTTGTTTGCTCAACATAATCTACAATTGTGTTTCCGATGATGACGAAACGAATATTAAAAGCGAATGTAGTCTCATATAGTAATGAAAGAAAGTACATAGCCTCTTGTATGTATATCATAATATGATTTTCCCTGTTTTAATTTGTATATTTTGGTTTTTTCATCGAATAAAAAAAAATTAAATAATATATACCACCATATTCTTCTTCTTCTTCTTCTTCTTCTGCTGGCATTTAATACTCTTGAAGAGTTTTTGCCGCCATCACGATCTGTCTCCATTCTTCCCTGTTATGAACTAGTGTCCTCCACTCTCTTACTCCTATTTTCTTAAGGTCTTCTTCCACTGTATCCAACCATCTTTTCCTAGGCCGTCCGCGAGGCCTCTTTCCCGTAGGCCTCCATTCCAACACCGTTCTAACCGTCTCTTTCTCGTTTCTACGCATTACGTGACCAAGCCATTGTATTCGCTGGCCACTTACGAAGCTGGTAACTGGGGCCAGTTCTAACTCATCCTGTAGTTCCCGGTTGAATTTCCTTCTCCACATACCAGTTCTGTTATCATAGACAGGGCCACAAATTACTCTCCATAATTTATTTTCAAATGTCCTTAGTCTCCTTTCTGTATTACTAGTGGTTGTCCAGGTTTCGCATCCATAGGTTAACGTGGGCCTTATTATAGCCGTGTATAGCCTTGCCTTTGTTTTCTTTGAGAATAGCTTTGATTTCAGGAATTTACTTAGTGCAAATGCTGCCCTTTCGGCCTTTGTTATTCTTATTTCGATCTCTCTTGACCAATCATTTTTGACACTCAGCATGACTCCCAAATACTGGAACTCGTTAACTTTTTCAAACACTACGGCTTCACCATCATCGTCCGTATTCTCTTCACACTCTAATAATTTCATTATCTTCGTTTTTTCCCTATTGATTTTTAATCCTATTTTACCGGCTGCTTGTTCCAAGGCTTGGGCTGCTCTTTTGGTGTCATTTAACGACTTTCCCAGAATGTTTAGATCGTCCGCAAACCCAAGCACCTGAATTTTTCGCTCCCCTATTGTTATACCTGTTGGCTCCCTCTGCATTTCTCTAATTGTTTTCTCCAACGCTAAATTAAATAACATTGGGGACAGTGCATCTCCTTGTTTTAGACCAGTATTTACTTCAAATGCTTCCGACAATGTATTATCTACTCTTACTTGATATTGTGTATTCTCCATACACATTTTGGTTAAACCTATTAACTTCTTTGGGATTCCAACTTCATACATTATATTGTACAAACTTTCTCGATGAACACTGTCATAGGCTTTCTTGAAGTCAATGAATAACTGCCAAATATTTTGCCTGTATTCGTATTTTTTCTCTATTATTTGACCAATTACTGACAACTGCTCGATCGTTGATCTTCCTTTCCGAAAACCACACTGGTATTCTCCTAGATTCTCTTCCACGTAAGGCTCTAGTCGGTTCAACAGTATCTTCGAGAATATTTTGTAAGCTGAATTTAGTAATGAGATACCCCTGTAATTTTCGCAAATTGTTTTATCCCCTTTTTTATGTAACGGTATAATTATCGCTTCGTTCCAACTCGTTGGCACACGTTCATCTTTCCAAATCTTCTGGCATATTTTGAAAATGGCACAATGTAATTGTTTGCCCCCGTATTTTATTAGCTCTGATGGTATGCTGTCCGAACCAGGTGCCTTCCAATTTTTTAGGCTAGCTATCGCTTTATCAGTTTGCTCTTGAGTTATTTCATTCAGCATTGGTTCGGCTCTTTGGAAGATTTTACCTACTGTTGGATTTGCTGGTACCTCCGCATTCAATAGTTCTTTAAAGTATTCTTCCCACCTTATAACTTTTAGCTCTGGTTCCATAATTATTTCTCCATCACGATTTTTAATAGCTTTCAAGCTTGGATTGAACGATTTATATTGCCTGATGGTTCTGAAGAAGTTCCTTATACTACCTTGCGAACGGTCTTTTTCAGCTTCCTGTAGTATACCGTTTAAGAAGTTTCTTTTTTCTCTTTGTATAATTCTCTTACAATTTTTTCTCTCTATTTCATATATTATTTTCGTGTTTGCGTCATTAACTTTTACGTACTTATCACGAGGCATACGTCGTTTCTCTATCGCTTCCCTGCATTTCTCGTTATACCATTTTTTCTTCCCACTTTTTAGTCTACCAATTACTTGTTCTGCAACTTTTTTAATGGCTTTACTTATCTTGCTCCATTCCTTTTCTATATCCTCTTCTTCAATATTCTCAACATGTTCTCTCAATTGAACTGAAAATTCTTGTTGTATTTTGTCATCTTTCAAGCGCTCCAAATTATACGGGTAATTTTTGCTCTCCAGTCTTTTCTGACTTTGTAATTTTAATTTAAATTTCGCTACGACTAGAAAATGGCCCGTGTCACAATCCGCTCCCCTAAAGCTACGTACGTCTCTAATGCATGAGCGGAACCTTTTTTGGATAAGAACGTGATCTATCTGGTTAATTGTAACACCATCTGGTGACTTCCATGTACCTTTATAGATCTTCTTATGAGGGAACGTTGTGCTACTTATTATCATGTCTTTTCCTGTTGCGAATGATATTAGCCTAAGCCCATTCCCATTGCTTATATCATGAAGGCTTTCTTTCCCTAACGTACGGGAAAACTGAGTTTCTCTTCCACATTTAGCGTTGAAATCGCCCAAAACTATCTTAATTGCATTCCCTGGCAACTTGTCATATGCTTGGATCAGGTCCTCATAGAAGGTATCCTTTATATCCTCGTCAGCTGATTCCGTTGGTGCATATGTGCATATCAAGGCAATATTTATAGGTTCAGTGTCAATTCTTAGTACCGCTAATCTTTCTGATATAGGGTTGAATTCCTTTATGTACGGTTCTATGGTTTCGTGTACAGCAAATCCACATCCAAACTGATGTCTCTCTTCCATTCCTGAGAAGTATATAATATACTTTCCTACTTTTAACTGTCCTTTTCCAGGCCACCTTACTTCTTGAATACCTGCTACTTTGATTTTATATACGTCCAATACTTCCACTAGGTTTTGACACGCTCCAGTTCTAAAAAGACTCATTACATTCCAGGTCGCTATCTTAAACTCCATTGTCCGTTTTCCGTGTCCAATCTGTAATCCGTTTCTCTGTGTCCGAGGCTGTTTTATTGATGGTATCATAACAATATATTTTTTTACGAGGTAGGGTTGTTAGCCCTACGCTCAACCCCCAACCTGGAGGACCAGACTACCCCAACCAATTAAGATCAGGGTAGGGCTACTGCAGAGCACTGTACAAAAGTGCTATGGGCGATGGGAGCGCCATTTTCCCGACGCCAAAATATACCACCATATATAATATAATTATGTAAAATATACGTATAACTAGTTTTCAATTATTATATATAACACCTCTGTACATACTTATAGATTTATCTTGTACAATCGATTGTATCATGATTTAAGTATCTATAGTTAATAATTTATATTTTTAATTTTAGTGAATTTTATTTTTATTTAAGTTTCTAAGCATATATTATTCTTTGAATGTATAAATTAAATCTAAGAACCAGGTTCTTTGATCCAGCAATACGATTCGTAAACAGCTATCTTTTTTTATGTGTATATTTATGAATCTAATATATAAGGCTATAATATGTACTTATGATTTTCGTAATTGTCGTAGTCTTTTTTTAGCACAATTGTAGATAAGCAAAAGCAACCAGTTACCTAGTAAGCTTAAATTTTAACTTAAAAAAATTCACTAAATTTTGTTATGTTATATCTTATATTAAACATAATTAGTTACGATAATTATTTTCATACTTTATTAAGAAATGTAAGAAAAATATTTTAAAATTTATTTATTTATTCCTAAAACAATAAAAATAACAATTTCGTAGATAAAAAAATAATAAAGATCTAGTTTTTTTTTAAATAAATAGAAAACTATCCACTTTACAGCTCTATTCCTTCCACATAAGTATCAGATCCCTTCCCTTGATTTTTATACTTAAAAAAGCTAAAAAAAAAAAAAAAAGGAAAAGAAATCGTAAATATAATATAATATATAATGTAATATAATATATTATAATATAATATTATATAATTAATTGTGAATTATTATTTTCAATTAATAAGAACTGAGTTAAATAAAATATATTTAAGCTTTTAAAATTTAAACTTAAAACACCCATAAAAAAAATTGAGATTTGAGATTTTCCTAATATTTTTAAAATACATTAATATTTATATATCTGACGCTATAATAACATTTTTTTGTTTGTTTATTAATTTTTATTTTAAAAGTATTGAGAAATAACACAAAGAATACGAGGTGTATAGATTCTATGATTTTTGTTTGAGGCTATAAAAAAAAATATAGACTTGGGATTTTTCAAATATTTTGATACGATGTTAAGTAATATTTATGTACACTTCAGTAAAATTTTCAGATCTTTAAACCCAAAACTTCCAATTTTTTAAAACATTATGTCAACAAAACAAATTAATTTAATGGTTCCAAAATTTTATTACATATATATTGTACCTATGGTAAATCCAAATTAATTTTGAAGTTTCTAAATTCAAAATTTCCTGATTTATCGTGAAATATCGAAATCGAATTAGTCTAAAATCGTCATTATTTTTTCGTAGTTATTCGGTTATTCCTACAGCGTAGGATCAATTTTGAGAAATTTGAAAAATGACCTAAATAAAGTATCAACTACATCCACATTTCGACCTGAAGCTTATGCTATTCGTGAAAATCGGAGCATTATTTCGGGTAAAATTGAAGAATTTTTTCGAGTAGAAAAAGTGTCTATAAGCATAAAAAAAGAATACAAATCATTCTAAAACTATTAACTAATAGATTTTTTTGCTTCGCTCAAAATCTAAATTTAAGGGAATGGATTTGCCATATTGGTGTGGAATGTATACAAGAGTAAAAAGGATAGTATTGAATCTCGATAATATTAATAATAATAATATATTAATATTAATAATATTTTGATTAATATTTGAATCCAATGATAAATCATTACTCCCGTGAAAATGATTTTAAGCGATGTTGAAAGATATTAGATGAATTGTTTGAAATTTTTACATTTCCTCTGTCTTTACGTTCAATATATAATATACTCCCCTAAATATAACCCCTAAATTATTCATCTAATTACACTAATCCTACAGTACTTCACTTAGAATACTTTTTTGAATATAATAATTTATAATTGTATTTAAATGTTAATCAAAATTAAACACTACCCTACCTTTCTTAGACCAGTATGCTATTCATACTTGTACCGCATCCCTTGCTTATTAACATCCGTTTCAATGTAAGCTTAATAATATTATCGCTATTTTGTAAATTTAAAATGAATTTAATCATTTTAAACAATTTTTGATGGTTATATTTGGACCTAAATTTCAATTTAATTATAATTGATATTATTAATAATCATTGTAATATTTTTTTCAATCATTGCATTAATTTCATACTAAAATAAATAAAATAGTTTGAATTTTTAATATAAATAGGTACACAAAGTTTAGAAAAGTAATTGAAGAAGTAATGTACATTTACTTAAATTTACAATTCTCTCAAATAGTAATTTTTATATAAAGAAACACAAAAACATTATTTATTATATTATAATATTTTAGAGTTGAATTTTGTTTATGCTTAAATCGTTCGTGAAGTATTATTAAAGATTTAATGAAAATATTAATTCAAACATTATAACGAGTCGACGACGAATGTAATGTGTCATTTACTTTTCGATGATTATAAAATATTAATTTGAATATAATGAGTCGTTGGAAGATGTTTTCGTCGCGGTACGTAATGTAATAATAAAATGATACAGTATTAATGTGTATAATTTTCAAGAAAAGATGCCCGTGTTTAGTTTAATTGCGCTAATGATTGTATGTCAAAAATAAAAATATGTCATTTTTTATTTGTTTTTCCTAATGCAAAGGATCAATTTTGAGAAATTCGAAAAATAAACTAAATACAGTAGCAATTACATCTTATTTCTTACAGGAAATATATAATATTCGTGAAAATCGAAAAAAATTTTCTGGTAGAAATTGTGTAAACGGACATAAAAAAAGACAAGCATTAATATAAAACCAATATATTCATTTTTTTGCTCAGAATTTAAAACTCTATAGAGTAAAATATATGGGCCAGTTAAAATGTTAAATGGAAGGCGTATAGTTCATTACTGCCTTAACGAATAAATAAGAATAAGTGACTAACGAGTCACTAATTACAACTTTTAAGTTTTAACGGTAATAATGAATTGATTTTAAAATCAAGTTAAACGAAAATTTATAACTAATTATTTTTCTGAAAATTATTATGTTTATATTATTCGTATATCGTATATGTATATATATATATATATATTTATTTACATATATAGTTACATAAAAATATATTAGAATTTAGGTGTATGAAGTTATTTTGAATTATTATAATATGAATCCTTTTTCTTGAGTAACTGAAGAATTTTATGTTCTGAGCGAAGTGTACAAATATACTATAACCTGAGTAACCCTGATCTTGAAGGGATCCCTGACCTCTGCATTCCTTACATCTTAATAACGAATATATTATAAAATTATTTATTTCAAGTAGTGAAACTACAGTTTTAAAATGTAGTAATTTTATTCGTAAAATATTTTGTGCATTTATTCGTATCCAGAAAAAAAAAGTGTAAAAATAAAAATTAATTATACAATAACGTTATATATACCTACATAAATATTATTGATTATAATAATTTTTATTACTACATTATACTCAATATGAATAATTTTTATTAAAATAAAATAAAGTCATAGTCTATATTTAAATTGAAATTGGATTTAATGATAATGATTTGTACTGAGTATAAATACTTGAGCCTAAAATAACTGATAATTTTATGAACTGTTATGTCGTTTTAGAAACTTTGAAAAGTTACAAATATTTTATCGTTATTTGTTAGCTTTTTTTGAAAATATCACTTGTAGAGTTCAATGAAGTAAAATAGAGAAGTATATTGAGTGAATTTATCATTATCACATAGTTCTTGAAAAATGTATTACATTTATCATTTATGAAATATATTTTACCTGGGCGAAAAAAAGTTTGTCATCACTAGATAATATTATGTAAGATAAAATACATCTGCAACAATGTTTAAAAATAATTTTAAATGCGATTTATTTACATAACAGAACCATTAGAAATTTAAAACGGATACGTTAAAATATCTGATGAATTGTCAATTTAAATTTTTTTGTAATAATTATTTAAAAATAATTATGTTATTATGATAATGTCGAAAAATATAATTATTTTGGACAATTCGAAAAATTTGCTTACATAATATATTTTAATCTTTTCAAACGATTCAAATCACCCTGATTTATCAAATATTATTTAAATAAAATTGTTTACAATACTACATATATTTAAATAATTATAAATGTACGACGTATCAATAATATATTTTTGAGGCGAAATTTTCGAAATTCGTATGCATGAAGTGTATATACATAATAGTAATAATACTCGCATCAGTTAGATCATCGATGTCGCTCACGGTCCATGCTTTAACTATTTTATGCTAATATTATTTATCATTAATTACTGAATTATATTTATATAATTTAATTAATATAAATTATATTTTACGTGACTGCCTTTAACGTATTGACCTGGATATAGACATAATATATTTACGGTTTAGTGTATATGGATCATGAAACTGAAAAAAGAGAAAAAAATGTAAAATTTTGCAAAATGTCTGCACGATTTCTAACGTGAAACTTATTCGATTGGTAGTTTTTTTCTAAACTTCAATTTATATTTTATCGCTTAATTTAGAAATATTCTAATCAGACTAGTGAGTTCAACAACTATACTCTATACATAATGATTTCAATAAAATAGCACAAAACAATACAATCACTCTGTATAATATATATATATATACGAGTATATATAATTATTACATAACATATAACATCCAAAGTTTGCTAAATAACTAAAATGAAAATAAACGAAACAAATGCGGTTTCTTTTGACCCGGATGAGATTGTTTGCTGCGTATTATACCTTTGCCAAAAACAAATTATACTGAGTACACTGTTTACGTTCCACGTTAGAACTTAGGCGTACTCACTCAGATATATATTACAAATAACAATACGCTGTATTGTTTTTTTCGTCACTGTATCTATCTCGTTTATTTTGTTCATTATAGATTTTCTTCATCGCATGAGTTTGCAATGATTTGTTCATTTCATCGACCATTTGTATACCATATGTGTACCATATGTACCTCCTACCTCGGTCGTAAATTTACGTACCTAATCTAAAATATTTTTTTGATGTATTCTCGTTTTATGATATTATAATAATAATTATTAATATCATTTAATGTGTCCAATATATTATGTATTATATTTTTAATTTTTTTTTTTATATATAATATATAATAAAAATAACATTTATTCACATTTACAAAAAAAAAACAAATCATGTGTGAAATTTATTATTTCAATAAAAATTCTTTGTACCTTAAAAATAACAAAAAAATATCATAAATATTTACAAAAAAAAAAAAAGATGAGCTGATACTCCTGCCGCACAGGATACAGGTGTGCGAACCATAGCGCAATAATGATAAACCATTGCATTCAAAAAAACGATTCTGAACGAAGTTCAGTCAGATTATAATTTTCGTTTGAACTAAAAATATCAACTTAAAACAGTTATAAAAAAAAATTGGTATAAGGGATTTTTCTAATATTTTAGTATGATGTTAATTAATATGTAAGTATACTTCAGTAAAATTTTCAGACCTTAATACCAAAAATTGACAATTTTATCAAACATTATATACGTAAAAACGAGAATTTTACGAAATATTCAATGTCCAATATTTTGTAGAAAAACGAACGTAACAGTTCCAAAATTTTACCACATATATAAAATAGCTATATGAACACTCAAAAAAAATTTCAGGTCTATATCTTAAAAATTGCCTGAGTTATCGTGAAATGTAAAAATTGAATTCGTCAAAATTTCATTTTTCGTGAAAAATGCCGTTTTTTGTCATTTTTTCAAAGTTTTTTCTACCGCTTATAGTCAATTTTGAGAAATTCGAAAAATGACCTAAATAAAGTACCATCTCCATCCACTTTTACATCTGAAACTCGCTATTCGTGAAAATCTAAGGATTATTTCGGGTAGTAAAAGTGTTTTCAGAATATTTATTTATATGTATGGATTCTAAAATTTTCGTTTTACTAAAAATATCAACTTAAAACAGCTATAAAAAAAAATTGTGACTTTGGATTTTTATAATATTTTAGTATGATATTAAGTAGTATGTAAGTATACTTCAGTAAAATTTTCAGACCATAATACCTAAAATTGGCAATTTTATCACACATTATATACGTAAAAACGTGAATTTTACGAAATATTCAAAGTCCTATATTTTGTAGAAAAATTAAACAAACGGTTCCAAAATTATACCACATATATATAGTAGCTATGTGAACATCCAAAAAAAATTTCAGGTCTCTATCTTAAAAATTGCCTGAGTTATCGTGAAATATAGAAATCGAATTCGTCAAAATTTCATTTTTCGCGAAAAATGCAGTTTTTTCGTCATTTTTTCGAAGTTTTTTCTACCGCTTAGGGTCAATTTTGAGAAATTCGAAAATGGCCTAAATAAAGTACCAACTATATCCACTTTGCTACCGGAAACATACCCTATTCGTGATAATTGGAGCATTGTTTCGAATAGTAAAAATGTCTTCAGAATAAAAAAAAAAAAAAAAATCACACATCATTGTAAAACCAATACATTCTTCGCTTCGCTCAGAATCTAAAATTAAAATAGTGTTCAAATATTTAAAAAAAATTACTTATATTATGTTTTATTTATTTATATATTAGCGAAGCGAAGAATGTATTGGTTTTACAATGATGTGTGATTCTATTTTGTTTTTTTTTTTTTATTCTGAAGACATTTTTACTACCCGAAATAATGCTCCGATTATCACAAATAGGGTATATTTCTGGTAGCAAAGTGGATCTAGTTGGTACTTTATTTAGGTCATTTTTCGAATTTCTCAAAATTGACCCTAAGCGGTAGAAAAAACTTCGAAAAAATGACGAAAAAGCGGCATTTTTCACGAAAAATGAAATTTTGACGAATTCAATTTCTATATTTCACGATAACTCAGGCAATTTTTAAGATAGAGACCTGAAATTTTTTTGGGTGTTCACATAGCTATTACAGATATGTGGTAAAATTTTGGAACCGTTACGTTCGTTTTTCTACAAAATATTGGACATTGAATATTTCGTAAAATTCTCGTTTTTACGTATATAATGTTTGATAAAATTGGCAATTTTTTGTATTAAGGTCTGACAATTTTACTGAAGTATAATTACATATTACTTAACATCATACTAAAATATTAGAAATATCCCTTATTTCAATTTTTTTTTTTTATAGCTGTTTTATGTTGATATTTTTAGTTCAAACGAAAATTATAATCATACTGAACTTTACTCAAAATCGTTTTTTCGAATGCAATGGTTTATCATTTTATGTTCATTCTGGAAATATTCTTTAAATCAGACATATTATATTATAATATGCTAGAATTTATCAGAAAGAACCTCATCGCATTAATAAAATTGACGGTTATTTGGCTTATTTCCTTCCATTTAACTTCGATTTTCAACAGTTTTTTTTTTTTTAACTTTTTTTTCAAAATATAATATTTGAAAAAGTTTTCATATCCTTAATGAATAGTAATCATTTTTAAAATTGTAAAAAAAAAAAAAATTAATATTGACGTATAATTGCGTATATACAAGATGAGAAATACAAACACCAGAGAGCGTATGTCTCACAAATAAGTGTAAAATTAAAATTATCTTGTATAATCGAGTTAAAGGATAATATATTGTATTCGTACATCACGGGATGAGCGACATGATGCGCGTCACATAATATATTATGTTATGCAAAAGTTGTAAATTTATTAAATTCCAAAAAAAGGAAAAGAAATATGGATTAGAATCTATAAACTCACTTTTTTATATAGTTAATACTTTACGAATATAATTTATTGAAAAAGTTTCGCACTGCTTTTCAAGTGCAAACCCAGTAAAACGCGTATAAAAAAAAAAAAATATTACGCTAAGTACAGCTATAAGTTTGTATATATTACAGTTCTTCTTGCGAGTTCTGACGAAACGCGAATAATATGCAGAGTGTGTGCGTATATATTATTACGTTTCTTTCGGTACTATTTTTTATGGACATGACAAAATGTAAAATTATGCCCATGCTACATACATGATAATTATATAATAATATATTATGTTTACGAAATGTATAATATTTTTCTCGAAACCTCCGTACGGTTCGCACGTTTCGTATATTTTCTGATTTCGTCGTAATAATAATATATTATTATACTGATTTAATCGCACGAATTGAATACAAATATTTATAATATATTTGTATTTGAATTTCGAAAAATATTTTTTGTAAATTCATACTTATTCGTTATTTCCCATTATAATATATATATAGATGTTAAAAGAAAAAGAAAAATTATTCAAGCGCGTACTCGGGCCAATGGAAGAAAAATTATAATTATTATTATTATAACCTTAATTGGAATAGTAAAGATAAAATAAATCCCCAAGAGAAAAACTCGAAGAAATATAACTTTTACACTCATTGAGTCGTTTCGTAATCGTTTGAGTTGATGAACGATTAACGACTTTTAGCGAAAATATATAAAAGGTACACAAATTAATACGATCTCAACTGTGAAAAGTTAGTTTATGAATGCTCGCATTGAAGAAAAAACAATCTAGTTCATCAGACAGATTATTAAATTTAATAATAAATACTGTTCTTAGAAATTTACCAGGATTTAGTATTCATAATACAGAGTACATTAAAAATGAAAGAAGTTTAACGTTAATAATATAAGAGTTTATTTTGATTGTATTCTGTATAATAACTAATAATATTGGACAGACCTCGATAAATGAATAAGAATGAATGATTTATTTAAAAAAAAAACAATAATAATTATAAAATTATAATTAATTAATGTACAACGTTATATTTTGTAAATATATGTATATAAAACGATTCGTTTACTTATGTATTATTCCGTAACATTGATGCCTTTACATATTTTATTCTGTACATTTTTGTCGTTATAATAGATTGTGGTGATATAATTTAATTAATGTAAAATGTGTGTTATCACTTATTATTGTTACCTATTGTAGTTATTAAATATATATATTGTGATTTATTTTAATTGTACATATTCATTATATAATAAAGATATCTGTGCCGCTAACACACCCGAGAAATATAATACTATTTAGTCAGTAGGAGGGAGTAAGCCGGAAAAACACGGAGAGCGGATGGGTGTTGGTGTTTGGTAGCCGAACAAGGCACAAGTCGAAAGAGACGATATTAACGATATTACATAAGAGTGATATATATTTATAAATAGTGAATGATTTAAATATATTTTACATTCATTTTGAGAGGACTCACGGGACAGTCCCGAGATAACCAGGGGACAACCACGGCGGCGTCACAACTGCAGCAGCATCACAACTACAGCGGAATCACAACTACAGTTCCATAGAGGAATATTCAAGGGAATTGTTGGCGGTACAGCGTGTGGGATTGAGAAACGGTGATCGGATAATATTATTGTATGTAAATAATTGTATATGTAAATTATTAATTAATAATAATAAAAAAATATAAATTTTGTATTAAAAATAAAGTTTGGTAATAAAAAATACTCCTCAAGATTTATTATAAATATTAATATTATTCAATTTAGAGATATTTTTATCTTGACATTAAATTAGATTAAATTAGATAGATTAGATATTTGTAATTATGGTTGAATTTATTTATTAATATCATCCACCTGGCTACTATTGCTATTAATACTTAAATTATTTATAAGTTTATATATTTCCGTATTTTTTTTTTTTTTTTTACCCATTTATTTAATAGTTGACTTTTTTAAAATTATATTAGTTATCCATAATACGTTATATTATGCGTATAATATTATCCCTAATACGTACTATCAGTATATTTATAGTTTAAGTATTGACTTGTGGATAATATATTTAAATAAATAAAAACCCAAATCCACAAAAAATTTACTTTTTTTTTAAGCAAATACGTATTTCGGTAACAAAGTTGCCATCATCAGTGCAAAACACAGACTGACTAGTATATTATGTATATATAATTATATTATATTATGTTATAATTTCTTATATTAGGAAGCGTGTTTTGTGTAAGCTATAATAATTTAAACGATCAACTAATTAAAAATTAAATACGTATTATTGTTCTACGAACACTATCAAAATACAAATAAATATAAAATTGATCTCATTATTTTAATTATTTAATGCAAAAATATTTATTATACGATCGGACATTTTGGACATTTTAGACAGTTTAGACAGTTTCAAAACAGCAATAAAATAAAATGTTATAACCAGCTACTTTTTATCTGCCACTCTTGAAATTCTAGGGTATATAATATAATATCCATGTTTTCGATTTCAGCACAGTTCGCTGATATTAGGGTTGACTCCGGGGTATAATATAATAATATGTGGACACGGTATATCCATAAATATTTATGATGAAACACAATAGCAAGACGCATAAAACTCAGTGAGTTGTTAATACTTTATTTCATGGCTGTTTTGGTCAATTTCAAAATAATGGCTACATAAATGGATTTTTAATCAAAATCAACTATAAACATTTCCAAATAAATCATTATTAATTTTTTATTTTATATAACTTATACCTATTTATCTATATGTAATTCCTATAATAGATACTTGAAATATAAAATAAATATAATATTTATTAAAAATTGGACAAAAAGTATAATTTTAATAATGAATATTCGCATTACTTATTAGTTATTATTTAATTGTTGCACGACAATCGTACAATGAAATATAATATAATCACTATTATTTTACATATTCCTAATAATTTAATATAAAATTTGTATTTCAATTGGATTTTCCAACTCAAATATGGAATTTAAATAAGTAGTATATAAATAATAATTATAGAAATAACTACATAAAAATTTAATTTTAAAATATTATACATTACTAATTGATGAATATTTAATTAAGAGTGAATCGTTTACCACGTAATAATATCGGCCGATTGAAATCAATTTAATGTAATTTTATAATAAATTAATTAAAACTTATATTATAATATCATATAGTATGTAAATAGACTATAAATTTGATTTAATTAAATATAAATTTTATTGAAAATGTATGTACAACGCGGCATAATGTGGTTGAGAATTAAAAATCATTTTAACTAATAATTATTACAATGTCGCATATTTAAATAATAATGATTTTTAATTAAATTTGTAATCTGCGCTCAACTGAATCCTATTAAATTATATCATATTATGTATTAATTAGGTATATTAATAACGTAAATTGTACGATATTCGTATAAAATTGTGTAAATACCTCTGCAGCGATCGGACAAAAAAAAAATATAATTTTACGTGGATTATTTAAATCTATATAAGTTTTTGAATATTTTAAGATTAATTTTCAAGTACACTTTGGAAAGTTCATCGTCCTGCTAAAATACGTAAAATAATATGATCGTACGTCATTCGTTTGGGTCGAAAAAATTTCAATTATACGTCGAAAAGAAGGGATGATGGTAATCCCTTTACATTTTTTTTTAGTTAACACCACGTCTATTTACTTATTATACACTCGTTATGGCGCTTGTTATTCAGTAAAGTAGTAGATTCAGTATAAATATTTAAATCATAATATTAATATGATAGAAAACAATTTTAAAAATTTTTAAGACAAAATTTTGTAAAATTTTTACGTTTACGATTTTACGCGATACAAACAAAAAATAAATAATATGAATGCTGTTACAGGTATGAGCCATGACTCATGAGTGATATTATTATAGTGCTTTTCATATTTCGACACGTACCCAAAAACGCTACTGCTCGCTCATTTGTTGCGGAAACATTGCGGAAATTATTAAACCGCGAGAAAAATCGAAAAACGTCCTGAACGCGGTTATCGCATTAAAAAAAACCCACGTAGAAAATGCTGCGAGTTCGCTCGGACTCCGGCCAAAGCGCGGTTGTGTTCAAAATATTTCGGCAGGGTTGAAAAGCATTCGTCTTTGTTATACAATATTATATGTACGTTACACAGAAAAGTCCTATTGTTCGCCTGGCGCCCGTATGTTTCCGTACTTCGGACGGGAAAACTCTGCGTGTATACACTTCTATATAATAATAATATATTATAATATGTCTCTTTCTGTCTCTCTCACTCTTTCTCTCTCTCTCTCTCTCTCTCTCTCTCTCTCTCTCTCTCTCTCTCTCACTCTCTCTCTCTCCCTCTCACCCTCTCTCTCAACCGCTCTCTATCACTCACTCTCTCTGTGGCTATCAGTTTATCTGTCTGCGCGCGCGCGTGTGAGTGTATACGCGATAAGAACGTACTGGCACACGCGTTTGAATGTATTGCTCAGAGCAGTCATATTTCATCCCTAAAGTAACCCTTGTCCGATAATCCACGAGCGGACGACCGGAAAAAACTGGAGGCGGAAAAAAATCGACTGACAAAAAATAAATAAAATGTGATGCGAAAAATAAACATCCAGTCAAATATATTCATTCGATTATACGTCAGCGCCCTTCAAACGCCTTCGAAACCCTCAAAAATAGTACAATATCATAATATAGATAATATAATATGATCCACGATATAAATAAACAAAATAAGTTTAACAATATAATTGCGATAAACAATTAGGTATATATTATATGGTAGTAATTTTAAAATTTGTTCTTTTCTTTTTTTATTATTATTATTATTATTATTATTATTATTATTATTATTATTATTATTATTATTATTATTATTATTATTATTATTATTATTATTATTATTATTATTATTAT
>JAIUCT010000025.1:2727757-2753214 GCA_021307375.1 Tetraneura akinire
ATTTTCGTAATTGTCGTAGTCTTTTTTTAGCACAATTGTAGATAAGCAAAAGCAACCAGTTACCTAGTAAGCTTAAATTTTAACTTAAAAAAATTCACTAAATTTTGTTATGTTATATCTTATATTAAACATAATTAGTTACGATAATTATTTTCATACATTATTATGTAATGAATTATCAAGAAATGTAAGAAAAATATTTTAAAATTTATTTATTTATTCCTAAAACAATAAAATTAACAATTTCGTAGATAAAAAAATAATATAGATCTAGTTTTTTTTAAAATACATAGAAAACTATCTACTTTACACCTCTATCCCTTCCGCATAAGTATCAGATCCCTTCACATGCTTTTTATACTTAAAAAAGCTAAAAAAAAAGGAAAAGAAATCGTAAATATAATATAATATATTTAGTAAAATATAATATAATGTAATATAATATATAATGTAATATAATATATAATGTAATATAATATATTATAATATAATATTATATAATTAATTGTGAATTATTATTTGCAATTAATAAGAACTGAGAATAAAATATATTAAAGCTTTTAAAATTTTAATCAAATTTTTAAAATTTTAGGTCAATTTTATAATTTAACATTATTGTAAAATATTGAAATATAATAAGAAAAATCCATAAAATTTTTTTAAATATCGATTTTACTGAAATTGGAACTTAAAACACCCATAAAAAAAAATTAAGATTTGAGATTTTCCTAATATTTTTAAAATACATTAATATATATATCTGAAGCTATAATAACATTTTTTTGTTTGTTTATTAATTTTTATTTTAAAAGTATTGAGAAATAACACAAAGAATACGTGATGTATAGATTATAAGATTTTTGTTTGAACAAAAAATATAATATTTTAAAGGCTATAAAAAAAAAATATAGACTTGGGATTTTTCAATTATTTTGATACGATGTTAAGTAATATTTATGTACACTTCAGTAAAATTTTCAGATCTTTAAACCCAAAACTTCCAATTTTTTAAAACATTATGTCAACAAAACAAATTAATTTAATGGTTCCAAAATTTTATTACATATATATTGTAACTATGGTAAATCCAAATTAATTTTGAAGTTTCTAACTTCAAAATTTCCTGATTTATCGTGAAATATTGAAATCTCATTAGTTGAAAATCGTTCTTATTTTTTCATAATTATTCCTATCGCGTAGGGCCGTAGGATCAATTTTATGAAATTCGAAAAATGACTTAAATAAAGTACCAACTACATCCACATTTTGACCTAAAACTTATGCTATTCGTGAAAAACAGAGCATTTTTTCGGGTAAAATTGAAGCATTATTTCGAGTAAAAAAAGTGCCTAAATGTATAAAAAAGGAATACAAATCATTGTAAAACTATTAACTAATAGATTTTTTCGCTTCGCTCAAAATCTAAATTTAAGAGAATGGTGTGGAATATGTGGCCATTTTGGTGTGGAATGTATACAAGAGTAAAAAGGATAGTGTTGAATCTTGAATAATATTAATAATAATAATAATATATTAATAATAATAATAATATATTAATAATAATAATATATTTATATTAATAATATTTTGATTAATATTTGAATTCAATGATAAATCATTACTCCCGTGAAAATGATTTTAAGCGATGTTGAAGGATATTAGATGAATTGTTTGAAATTTTTACATTTCTCTGTCTTTATGTTCAATATATAATATACTCCTTAACCCCTAAATTATTCATCTAATTACACTAATCCTACAGTACTTCACTTAGAATACTTTTTTGAATATAATAATTTATAATTGTATTTAAATGTTAATCAAAAATAAACACTACCCTACCTTTCTTAGACCAGTATGCTATTCATATTTATTTTGTACCGCATCCCTTGCTTATTAATTTCAATGTAAGCTTAATAATATTATCGCTATTTTGTAAATTTAAAATGAATTTAATCATTTTAAACAATTTTTGATGGTTATATCTGGACCTAAATTTCAATTTAATTATAATTGATATTATTAATAATCATTGTAATATTTTTTTTCAATCATTGCATTAATTTCATACTAAAATAAATAAAATAGTTTGAATTTTTAATATAAATAGGTACACAAAGTTTAGAAAAGTAATTGAAGAAGTAATGTACATTTACTTAAATTTACAATTCTCTCAAATAGTAATTTTTATATAAAGAAACATAAAAACATTATTTATTATATTATAATATTTTAGAGTTGAATTTTGTTTATGCTTAAATCGTTCGTGAAGTATTATTAAAGAAATAAAGATTTAATGAAAATATTAATTCAAACATTATAAAGAGTCGACGACGAATGTGATGTGTCATTTACTTTTCGATGATTATAAAATATTAATTTGAATATAATGAGTCGTTGGAAGATGTTTTCGTCACGATGCGTAATGTAATTACGAGTATTATTATTTTATTTTTATTTTTGTTTAGTGTTACGTGTAATAATTCGTATTGAAATAGATTTTTTAGATTTTCAGTCATGTATAAAAATAACAACCACAATAATATTATATTATGACCTTGTTCTATTCATATTAATTACAATATTCAGTATAAACTTAAAATGAAAAATAAAATTGTTTATTTAATAAATCAATGAACGAGAGACATATCAAAAATGTAAAATTTTCGTTAACTAAACGATTATTATATAATGTATACATAAATGTTATTTTATTAATCTAATAAACTTATCTAGTTTTTACAGTAAAGAGCATTAAACTGGGTTATTAACCCTACACTGCATACAAGTGCATATATGCATTATAACATTTGATGGTTATGTATCCTAAGGTATGGTCTATTAAAGCTAATTATAACCTGGCGGTCATTTTCTTAAACATGTGAATGAAATTTTCTTATTACATTTTATTAGGCATATTAGATTCACTCTTTTGAACTATATACTATGCTTTTATTAATAACATGAACGAAGAAAAAATTGTTTATTCAATACATGATTTCAATAAATGAATGACATATGAAAAATTTATTATTTTCGATAACTAAACGATTATTATATAATGTATACACAAATGTTATTTTATTAATTTAATAAATTTATGTAGTTTTTAGAGTAAAGATCATTAATCTGGGTATTAAAAATGATGATCTATACTCCTGGTGAAGTAAATAGCTGGTTGCTTGCTCAACTCAATTTAAAATTGTGTTCACCGACGACTACGACTAGCACAGTTGTATATTTTGTATATTTATAATCGTAAAGGGGCAATATCATATATGATGATAAGTAAATTTGCTTTTGTAATAGGTGTCATAACCCTACGCTACATGCCCTAAGATGACAGATAATTTAGTATAAAAAGAAGAGCTTCTTCTGTTTAAGAAATATAAGTGTAATTAGGATAGTTTTAAATTTTAATTAAAATTTAAATGATACGAGTACAATCAATCATCGCATTTGAAAAAAAAATTTCGTGCGAAGTTCAGTTAAATATGAGTTTTTAGGTTACTTGTTTAGGGTTTTCATAAACATTTAAATTGTACTTAGACACTTGAAATTTTTATTAGGTGATCAAAATATATTAACTTGATTTTTACTACTTATTCTATTCGTAAATATCGGTGACCACAATTGTAGATTGTGTTGAGCAAGCTAAATATTATTACAAAGTACACATAAATAGAGTGTATAAATTGGACTATATAATATAAATTGTTGAATGTCTGCTTCTACGTGCCTACAATTGGAGTATATATTTTCGCCACGTTTATAGTATAGCTATATAAAATTTGTTAAATCGCGTGTTCGTTGTTTTTGTTCATGATCATCGGTGTGCCCGCGACTATACTGCGGCCAAAATAAGAACGCTACTCGTTCGCGCATCCAAATGATCGAGCTCCACGGATTGGTACCAGAATTTTACCCTCCCTACCATGTAGTCGCCGCCGTAAATTCCCCCACTCGCAACGGTGGTGGCGGCCGGATATAACGGCGTCCAGCATTTGGGAAGATTTAGTGGTGGGAATGCGTGAGATCGGACAAATTTTGGTCGCCACCCAGTAGCGTTCATATTTCGGCCGCAGTATAGAGTATATCTTTTTACTGTACAGCATAGTAAACCTATGTATTATTTCTTGGTTCTAAAATAGAACCATTTTAGATTACCCTCCATAGTACCTAACCTAACCCAACCTCGTATATGTTTATTTATTTTCGTGTAGTCAACGGTGAAGAAAATTAAAGTATAAAACACCATGAAAAATGAATGTAACAAATATAACATAATTACTTTATAAATAAGAAAAAAATTTAAGGAACATAGAATGATGAGTAATACATAATAAAAATAAAGTCATATAGATTAACTATACGATATATTTAACTCTTTGGTAAAGAAGGAAATATTGATGTTAATTATATTTCTCAGCAACATTTCATAGAGACAACGCTTAATACATAGGACAACTACTCCAAAACCCATGCAACTGGTACTATGACTAATTCTACCTCTTCTTATCTTGGTCTTCTTCCTTGCTCTGGTTAATTAGATTGCTGGTTGCTTGCTCAACACAATCTACAATTGTGTTCACAGACGACTACGACAAGTTAATAAAAATATTATAGATTGCATATGTAAAAATTTGAAAGGGGAAATATTAACTTATAATACACTTACAATAGTCTCTATATTTTCATTCATAAAATCATGAGACATATAATTCTCTTTCTATATTCATTTCATAGTTATCGGTGAACACAATTGTAGATTGTGTTGAGAAAGCAAAAAGTGGCAAGTATTGATGACTAAGACTACAATTTCAAACTATTTTATAGGGTATTGTTAGTGATATTTATTTTATATGTAGTAATAAAAAACGAGAGACATATCAAAAATGTTAAGACTTCGATAAATTAACATTTATTATAAAATGTATACACATATGTTATTTTATTAATTTAATAAACTTATCTAATTTTTAGAGTAAAGAGAATTAATCTACGTTAATAAAAATGACGATCTATACACCTGGTGAAATAAATAGCTGGTTGCTTGCTCAACACAATTTACAATTGTGTTCACCGACGACTACGCCTAGCACAGATGTATATTTTGCATATATAATAATTGTAAAGGTGCAATATCATGTTAGTATATATATAGTTAATTTCCTTTTGTAATAGCTGTCATATATTCTGCACTACATAACTTATGACGACAGATAATTAAGTATAAAAAGAAGATCTGATACTGCTTAAGGAATACAATTATAATTAGAATAGTTTTGAATTTTGATTAAAATTTATAATTAATAATAATAATTAATCATCGCATTTGAAAAATAATTTTGAGCAAAGTTCAGTTGGATATGAATTTTAGTTGACTCGTTTAGCGTTTACATAAACATTTATAATGAACTTGGAGACTTGAAATTTTTATTAGATGGTCATAATACATGAACATGATTGTTATAATTTATTCTATTCGTAAATATTGGTGAACACAATTGTAGATTGTGTTGAGCAAGCTAAATTTTATTACAATGTACATGCCTATTTGTACAATGTACAAAGTACACATAGATAGATTATGTAAGCTGGAATATATAATATAATTTGTTGAATTAAAAGCTTGTTGCTTGGTGAGCACAATCTTTATGATCTTGCATGCGCGTCTGCATGCCGACTGTATATTTTCGCAGTAATGTCTATAGTAAACCTCTTTAATAAATGTTAGATCGCGAGTTCGTTGATTTTGTTCATGCACATTGGTGTGCTCGCGATTAGAGTATATCTTTTTACTGTACAGCATAGTAAACCTCTGTATTATTTCTTGGTTCTAAAATAGAATTGTTTTGGTTGAAGCTCCGTAACATATTTTTATTTATTTTCGTAGTCATCGGTGAATAAAATTACAAGTATAAAACATCATGAAAAGTGAATCCAATTCCAATTTTATAAAGACAAAGAATAATACATAGGATAATTACTCCAAAACACATGAAACTGGTACTATGATTAATTCTTCCTCTTCTAATCTTGGTCTTCTTCCTTGCTCTGGTTAATTAGATTGCTGGTTGCTTGCTCAACACAATCTACAATTGTGTTCAAAGTCGACTACGACATGTTAATAACAAACGTTTAAGTTGCATATGTACAAATTAAAAGGCGGAAAAATTATGTTATGATACACTTACAATAGTCTATGTACTTTCTTTCATAACATCATGAGACATATTCGTTTCGTAATGTTGGTGTTATCAATTTTATATTTAGTAATCAAAATAGACAATCATATATCACAGATTTCTATTAAATATGTCATATGTTATTATTCAATAGTAGTTATATGTATATTTTACATAATGATATAGAGTGTTATATGTTAGGCAATTTATATTTATTCGATGCGAAATCCATAAATTATTATTTTTTTATGTTCTTAGTCAACAGTGAGTTCAATTGAAAATTTGAAAGTACATGATTCAAAATCATGAGAGATGTGTGTAACAAAGATAACTTTATTACTATAAAGAAATATCACAATTACAAGTACTTACAAATATTATATAACATATATAAAGCAAAAGAAATGAACATACCACAAGTGAATGGGTATAGATTAGGATAATGAGCACTAAGAAAAAGTAAAAGAATCGTTGAAGCCCAAAGGATTACAGAAATAATCATAAATCTACTTGTCTCTCTGGTCCAATGACTAATTCTTCCACTTCTGACCATGGTCTTCTTCCTTGCTTAACACAAGCTAGAAATGAAGATTAGTGCGTAGTGTACTACTATTCAAGATAGCTTAGATAGGTAGCTGGTTACACATATATAGTGGAGAAAAAGTGTCATATTGCATATTTTATTGTTGGCTTCCTCAACACAAAAGAGAAAGGATTATAATAATAATATAACATATATAATAGTACAGCTTTGTTTATATAACTTTACTTTTGTAAAAGATGTCATATGCTCTTCCTTAGGTTGGATGGTTGTCTCTAGAGGAAAAGTAGAAAATTTGCAGATCTTGACTGGTGAAAATACTCCAGTCAATGTGGAATTGGTTAAAATAAAATATACGCCGAAAAATCAACTAAAATTTAATTCATTAAATTATATTATATGATCTACATCACATGTTTCATCTTTTTGAACTTTGTTATTATTGCTCAACACAATCTACAATTTTGTTCACCAATGTTTACGAATGGATTGAAAAAAAAATTTGGGTTATATATAGAGGAAACAAAAAGGTTTCATTTCTTGACTGTTGAATGTACTCAAGTAAATGTATAATTTGTTAGAATAGAATATATGCGAAAAAATCAAAAATAAATATTTCATTCAATAAATTATATAATATAATCTACCTCATATATTCTATATTTGCGTACTTTGTAATTAATAGCTTGCTCAACACAATCTACCATTGTGTTCACTGATGTTTACGATGGAAATGAAAAATAATAAAGTTCATTTATATTCGCGCAATAAATTTCAAGACTCATTATGTAAAATAAACATATAACTTCTCTTTAATTATTAGGTACATATGCTATAAATAATATATGTTACCAACATTAGCATCAATAGCCTATATATGGCTTGAAGTTATAGTCTAAGCATTAAGAGTTTGTAACATATTGCTTGCTCAACACAATCTACAATTATTGTGTTTACCGATGAAAACGAAACCAATACAAAAAGCGAATTATATGTCTCATGTAGTAATGAAAGAAACTACATAGTCTATTGTACGTATAACATAATATGATTTTTCCCCTTTTAAATTTGTTCATATGCAATATATACTTTAGTTATTTACTTATAGTAGTCGTCTGTGAACACAATTGTAGATTGTGTTGAGCAAGCAACCAGCAATCTAATTCTTCAGAGCAAAGTATGAAGGGCAAAGCGTCATAGGCATACAATAATCCAGATTTAGCATCATTATTTTAAAAACAATACTTACACTTAAAGATTAAAGAAAATATAACTTCTGTACATTCTTTTAACATTTTTCTTGTATAAACGTATTATGATTTAAATATCTAATTAAAAATTTATATTTAAATATAAAATTATTTATATTTTTTTATAACTTTCTAAGCATCTCTTATTCTTTGGGCGTATAAATTAAATCTATGGACCCGGTTCTTTGATCCAGCTATACGATTAGTAAAAAGCTATCTATTTTTCTTTATAAATTTTTGAATCGAATAATAAATGCAATAATTTCTAAAGACAATTACGTCGAATGGATGTTCCTATATCGTACGATAGGCTTATTTAATTTTTATATTGTTTTTCAGTGATAAAGTTATCATTGAGTTACTTATCTCACGAAATCCTATGCACTTGCAATTGTTTCAATGTATTCTTCATACTTTTACTTGCAATCGTCTTCACTGCTTACTACAAAATTGTCAAGTACAAGCAACAAGCTTTTAATTCAACAAATTATATTAAATATTCCACCTTACATAATCTATCTATGTGTCTGTGTACATATTACAAATAAGCATGTACATTGTAATAATATTTAGCTTGCTCAACACAATTTACAATTGTGTTCACCGATATTTACGAATAGAATAAATTATAAAAATCAAGTTCATATATTATGACCATCTAATAAAAATTTCAAGTCTCTAAGTTCATTATAAATGTTTATGAAAACGCTAAACGAGTCAACTAAAATTCATATCCAACTGAATTTGCTCAAAATTATTTTTCAAATGCGATGATTAATTATTAATTATTATTAATTATAAATTTTAATCAAAATTCAAAACTATTCTAATTATAATTGTATTCCTTAAGCAGTATCAGATCTTCTTTTTATACTTAATTATCTGTCGTTATAGGTCATGTAGTGCAGAATATATGACAGCTATTACAAAAGGAAATTAACTATATATAATAATATATATATATACTAACATGATATTGCACCTTTACGATTATTATATATGCAAAATATACATCTGTGCTAGGCGTAGTCGTCGGTGAACACAATTGTAAATTGTGTTGAGCAAGCAACCAGCTATTTATTTCACCAGGTGTATAGATCGTCATTTTTATTAACGCAGATTAATTCTCTGTACTCTAAAAACTAGATAAGTTTATTAAATTAATAAAATAACATTTGTGTATACATTATACTCGTATAATATTCGTTTATTTATCGAAATCTTAAAATTTTTGATATGACTTTAGTTCATTGATATCATGAATTAAATAATCAAGTTTTTCTCTGTTCATGTTAATAATACGAGCATATAATTCAAAAGAGTGAATGTAATAATAAAATTGTTTTTCTGTAATTATGTAATCGTTGTTAGAGTTTTTTGCTTGCTATGATAAATATTCGATTTTGAGCGAATAGAAAATTGCTATTGGTTTTAAAATGTGTCTTCTTTAAATTTTATAATTGACACTTTTTCTACCCTAAATAATGCTCCTATTTTCACAAATAGCATATGTTTCCGATTGGGAAGTGGATATTTTGGTGTGTGGATTTCGGCTATTTCGACGTGTGGACTACGCCGATTTATGCGAGACGCGGTTACACTAACCGCGGTATATAATATTATAGTCAGTGGAGTTGTAGGTCAAAAGGGAATTATAATATAGGTTTATCCGGCCTGAAACCGATACACAAAAGGCGCGTTGTACGCGAGCGTTTATGTATTATATCAGAGGTTTACTAATATAAATTCGCGTGGGAGTTTGTGTGAGTAAACACCATCGCGGACTTAAACCCGAACAATGGTATCATCATGTCTTCTATTTTCCGTGTGATGACCGCCCGCACGCCGGATGTATTATTATTATTACGACGGTTATAGCTTAAAATCGCGTTTAAAATAGTAATATTATAATAATATTAGGTACCTATTTAATATCAATATATTGTTAAAATATACGTGCGATTCGTGTTTTTATCGTATAATTGGGCGTAAGTACACCGGACGAGAAAATAGAAGAAAAAAACCCGTCCGGATAAAAAATAAATTAATTAATGGAGGAAAATTGTTTTTCCTTTGTCTTATCGACCAGTAGGTACTTTGAAGACCGTATACCCGTTGTTGAAATGTAAATATTTTATTTCTATTTACACTGTATAATATTATATTGTTGAAAACGGAATAGCGAAGACATTTTCAAAACAGAATAAATATGTAAAATCACTACCTAAGTTAACGCTTCACTATACGCACTTACACAACATTATTATTATTGTTATGACATGTGATAAAATTCGAATCATTTAGTCCGTGTTATGTATTTTATAGAAACACAAACACTTTCAAAAATTCATTTATAATAAACGAACTGGAGAAAAAAAATTTAAATGTATATAATTTTTAATTGGCCTACTACATTTGATGTTTTTTTTATTTTAGATTCTTAGCGAAGCGAAGAATGTATTGGTTTTACAATGATGTGTGATATTTTTTTTTTTTTTTTTTTTTTATTCTGAAGACATTTTTACTACCCGAAATAATGCTCCGATTATCACGAATATGTTATGGTATGTTTCCGGTAGCAAAGTGGATCTAGTTGATACTTTATTTAGGTCATTTTTCGAATTTCTCAAAATTGACGCTATGCGGTAGAAAAAACTTCGAAAAAATGACGAAAAAGCGGCATTTTTCACGAAAAATGAAATTTTGACAAATTCAATTTCTATATTTAACGATAACTCAGGCAATTTTTAAGATAGCAACCTGAAATTTTTTTGGGTGTTCACATGGCTACTATGTATATGTGGTAAAATTTTGGAACCGTTTGTTTAATTTTTCTATAAAATATAGGACTTTGAATGTTTCGTAAAATTCACGTTTTTACGTATATAATGTTTGATAAAATTGTCAATTTTGAGTATTAGGGTCTGAAAATTTTACTGAAGTATACGTACTTATTACTTAACATCATACTAAAATATTAGAAAAATCCCTATTTTCAATTTTTTTTTATAGCTGTTTAAAATTGATATTTTTAGTTCTAACGAAAATTATAATCAGACTGAACTTTGCTCAGAATCGTTTTTTCGAATGCAATGGTTTATCATTGCATTCAAATTCTAATTAAAATTAAGCGCTATGGTTCGCACACCTGTATCCTGTGCGGCAGGAGTATCAGCTCATCTTTTTTTTATTATTTATCTTATTTATTTAAATTAGTTATATGTTTAAACAATAAAATATTTTATTATTTAAACAATTTTTCTCGTGTAAATTGTAGATTACGATGATAATCATTTATATTAAATATTTTATTAAATAAAAAAACTATTTATGACAATTTTTTTTTATTTTTAATTGGAAAACAACAACATAATTATAAAGTAATATTTATGATAAATAAATAAATAATTATTTAAAATAAAAATATTCATGGTTTTTAAAAGTAATATTAATTAATAATATGTTATAAAATAATATTATAATTTATAGTATTAAAAAAAAAAAATAATTAATATTGCTCTAAACATAGCCATGTTGCTGGTCATCAGTTAAACAGTCTAACATGGTCTTCCAAATAAGCAAAATATTTTATTTAGTCTAAATCGCGCGAAAAACACCTCTTATTATAATAACCTCTTATTTAATATTGTAATTTAAATGTTGAGTGCAAATGTACATACGTCGTCAACAAATTATTCCCACCGCTCATAATATTTTTGTCCTATATAATTAATTTCTGGAATAAAAGTGAGATAATGCATTTGTTATAATATTATACATATTTTTACTTGCAATTTATATTACTATTATAGTATTATTATTATTATGGAAACCAGCTCCATCTGTAACCACATGGATTAATTTTTTACTATTAGCTAATGAAATAATAATATACTGACGGTAATTTTGTAATTTTCCAAGATATTCATATATTGACGTATAGATATATACATATAGTTACCATTATTATTCCTTACCCGATTAGGGTAATTACCGAATTGGGAATTACCTAGGTATTCATAACAACAGTCAACGTGTTAAAAAATAATAATAATTATATTCAAAAGTTTAAAAATTCAATATTTCATAATTTTTGTGAAACATTTCAAACTTCAAACACTAAATTAACGTGGTCAATAATTTCTATGACTTTTATTCATATTATTTACAATATTCAGTTTAAACTGAAATTTTTTTCAAAAAAATGTTTATTTAATTAATGATATCAATGAACGAGAGACATATCAAAAATTATAAGATCTCGATAAATTAACATTTATTATAAAATGTATACACAAATGTTATTTTATTAATTTAATAAGCTTATCTAGTTTTTAGAGTAAAGAGAATTAATCTGGGTTATTAAAAATTATGACCTATGCTCCTGGTGAAATAAAAAGCTGGTTGCTTGCTCAACACAATTTACATTTGTGTTCATCGACGATTACGACTAGCACAGATGTATATATTGCATATATGATATTCGTAAAGGGGCAATATCATATATGATAATAACAATCGGTAAATTTGCTTTTGTAATAGGTGTCATATACCCTGCACTACATGACTATGACGACAGATAATTTAGTATAAAAAGAAGAGCTTCTTCTGTTTGAGAAATACTAGTGTAATTAGAATAGTTTTAAATTTTGATTAAAATTTGAATACTTTTAATGAATTTAAAAAATTTCGTGCGAAGTTCAGTTAAATATGAGTTTTTAGGTGACTCGTTTAGGGTTTTCATAAATATTTAAATTGTACTTAGAGACTAGAAATTTTTATTAGGTGATCAAAATATATTAACTTGATTTTTACTATTTATTCTATTCGTAAATATTGGTGAACACAATTGTAGATTATGCAAGCTAAATATTATTACAAAGTACACATAAATAGTGTGTATAAATTGGACTATATAAAATAAATTTTTGAATGTCTGCTTCTACGTGCCTACAATTAGAGTGTATATTTTCGCCGTAACGTCTAGTAAACCTATATAATATTTGTTAGATCGCGTGTTCGTTGTTTTTGTTCATGCTCATCAGTGTGCCCGCGATTAGAGTATATCTTTTTACTGTACAGCATAGTAAACCTCTGTATTATTTCTTGGTTCTAAAATAGAACCGTTTTGGATTACCCTCAATAGTATATGTTTATTTATTTACGTAGTCAACGGTGAAGAGAATTACAAGTATAAAACACCATGAAAAATGAATGTAACAAATATAACATAATTACTTTATAAATAAGAAAAAAATTAAGGAACATAGAATGATGAGTAATACATAAAAAAAATAAATTCATATAGATTAACTATACGATACATTTAACTCTTTGGTATACATATTTCTCAGCAACATTTCTTCCAATTGTGTAGAGACAACACTTAATACATAGGACAATTACTCCAAAACCCATGCAACTGGTACTATGACTAATTCTTCCTCTTCTTATCTTGGTTTTCTTCTTTGCTCTAGTTAATTAGATTGCTGGTTGCTTGCTCAACACAATCTACAATTGTGTTCATAGACGACTACGACAAGTTAATAAAAATATTATGATACACTTACAATAGTCTCTATATTTTCATTCATAAATTCATAAGACATATAATTTTCTTTTTATATTCGTTTCATAGTTATCGTTGAACACAATTGTAGATTGTGTTGAGCAAGCAAAAAGTATTGATGACTAAGACTACAATTTCAAAGTATTTTATAGGGTATTGTAAGTGATTTTTATTTTATATGTAGTAATCAAAAAGAGACAAACACATATCACAGATTTCAATTTAATATTTCATATGTAAATATTGAAAAGTATGTACTTATATGTATATTTTACAAAATAATATTTTATAGTGGTATTTATTAGGTAATATATATATATTTATTCAATGCAAGATCCATAAATGATTTTATTATTTACATTCGTTGTCAACAGTGAGGACAATTGCAAGTACATAATATTACGAGGGAAAAGTGTAACAAAGATAAATTTATTATTAAAAGGCAATATAACAATTACACATGATTATAATATTTTAATATAAATACAACTTTTAACCCAAAAATTATGCCGAAACAAAATGTGAGTGGTAATAAATCAGGATAAAAATAAATAAATAAAAAAAGAGCTGAAGCACCAATGATTATGAGATCTATCATTCAGTTTTTTTTCATGATTCTAGTCTATTTCTGACTCTTTCTTCCGCTTCGGATCATGGTCTTCTTTCTTGGCCTCTTCCTTCGGTTTTATTGCGTACACACCAACAATCAAAATCCATTTATAATTAGAAATCCAAAATTTATCACCAAAGAAAAGCCCATAGAATAAGCGTATTAATATAGAAAAGGATCAGAATATTTCTTATCGTAATAATAACTCATATTAACTAAAAAAATCGTTAAAACACCTAAGAATCTGTTGAACTCTACACATTCTTGGTCCTATGACTAACTCTTCCGCTTCTTTCTTACTCAACATAGTCTAGAAACGAAAATTAGTGCGTAGTGTACTACTACTTAATATAGCTTAGATAGATAACTGGTTACACATTTATAGCGGAGAAAAAGCGTCATATCGCATATTTTATTGTTGGCTTATTCAGCACAACAGAGAAAGGATTATAATAATAATATAACATATATAATAGTAAAGCCATGGTAATTTTACTTTACTTTAGTAAAAGATGTCTTATGCTGTTCCCTAGGTTGGATGGTCTCTAGAATATAATAATAAAGTTTGCAGCTTTTGACTGGTGAATTTACTCTAGTCAATGTGTAATTTATTAGAATAAAATATACGCGGAAATATCAACTAACATTTAATAAAATTAATTATATTATATGAATATATGATCTACCTCTCATATTCTATCTTTTTGAATTTTATATTATTAGCTTGCTCAACACAATCTACAATTGTGTTCACCGATGATTTGAATGGATGAAAATAAAGGAAGTTCATATAATTATATTCACGCAATAAAAATTTTAAGTCTCAAAGATAATAAAAATACTACAAAATCCCTAAATGAGTTATGTAAATACAAATATCGAACAAAACTTCATTACAAAATATTTTTTCAAATGCGATGATAGATTATTTCATTCAAATTTAAGTCAAACTTCAAAACTACCCTCATTACACTTGTATTCCTTCCATATTATTATAAGTTCTAATTTTTATACTAATGTCTATGTCGACATAGGGCATGATGTGCAGGTTATATCCCAGCTATTACAATACAAAGCTTCTTGTTATCATATATGATATTGCCCCTTTACGTTGACTATAAAGCAATATATATAATTTATGATAATATTTTCTTGTCGTTGTCGTCGGTGAACATAATTGTAGATTGTGTTGAGCAAGCAACCAGTTATTTATTCCACTAGAAAAGTAGATCATCAAATACAATAAACTAGATTAAACCTCTTTAATCTAAAAATTGCATACTTTTATAAACAGTCCCAATGTGACCATTTACATTCTAATATTACAGACTCCAGTATATAGGTTATAATGGTTGATTGATATAAATGGATCATGACTTGTATGTATAACTATTTTATTATGTTATTATTTATTTTGGGTAAAGTTAAAAATTATGTCATTCAGCAGATATATTATATTTTCACGGTAAGATAATTTGTAACTTTGGTATTTGTTAGGTCAATATATCAAAAATCTAAAATAAAACCTAACATTTATTATAAATATTAAATTATAATTCTTTATAAAACAAACAATAAGTACAAAAATATTAAAAATTATTTTTATATCAAGATAATTTGTAACTTTGGTATTTGTTAGGTAGGTCATCATATCAAAAATATAAGTTTTCTAATATAAGCATTATCTAATACGTAACACTCTATCAAAAAACTGTTTATCAATAATACGGCCAATCACAGCATAGGACGTGAAAATATATAGATTCACGTCAGACGTTGAAATAGCCACTTCCTTTGAAAAATAATCGCACGCAATTTGGACATATTTTGAAAAATACACGCACGCAATTCAGTTCACAATCAATATTGCTCTTTTTTTGGCACGCAATTCGGATGCAGCCTATTATATATATATCTTAAGATCTCACCGTTCAGAAATCATTTCGTCCCCACTCTGAACTATTGAATTTATTGCATGGCATAAACTGAAAAATTAACATTTATTAATATTATCATTAATCAGAATTTGTATTCCTTACCAAATCATGGTGAAAAATCTAAAATAAGAAATTGCAATTAATATATTAACAATAACATAAAATAATGTTAAATAAAAATGTCTATACTCTATACCGTAAAAATAAGTTCAAAAATTATCTCGTGTGATTCATATTAAAAATTGTAAACATATTCATATTTGAAAATATATTTTTCAAAGGATGGGGCACTTATGTAAAGGTGAGATTTATTACGTTTAGCCTATATTAAGAAAAAAAATGAGTAATTTGGTTTAAACATTACTTTACGATTAAAAAACGCGTATACTTAAATAGAGATTTGATAAAATCTTATTCGACGTTTTATTGTCAATATAATTATGTAATAAGATTGTGTTTCGGTGAAAATTTCCATATACAATACGCTGTGACAGCAAACGTCATGTCGCACACATATTTTTAGAACTTATATAAATGGGGAGTGGTCACGACAAATAATAACCTCGATCTTCCTCACGTCGTTGAACATCGTCGTTGTAGAGTGTACCTAAACTCGAAATTGGCCACGTGTATGATATATACGCATATATATATATATATATATATACCTGGAATGGATAGTCCCTGGGGATATGACGTGCTAGCGCTTATTATAATACACAAATAAATATATATTATATATTTCGGTTGAAGTTTAGAGGGGCACTTCCTAATAATACAGTAAAGATTTTAGTAATCTGACTTTACCCGACTAGCTTTAATATAATATTTTGCATTCCGGGCGCGCTATAGTCACTATTTATATATAGGTAGATATTCTAATAGTTGGTATATCCGATATAACAATTAATAACTACTATTATTATAATAATCATACCCATACGGTAACTAAACGAGATTTATATAGTATATACCAATTATTGTTGTGCAAAAAATCAAATATATTATAACACATGTTTACGTTAAACGCGATAATAAGTTCTTATAATTTATTTAAATGCGTATCCATAAACGGAGAATAATCAAATTTTACATCGATAAAACAATACGCGTATAATATAAGATACCTATAATATTTGTCATATTATATTATAGTTAAATATCGAACGAAATGTCTAACGATTTTCAAAAATATTAAAACGTAATTTACCGATAAAAAGTTTAGACTGAAGAAACGTTTGTGAGTTTTATGTCATAGTTTTGCCGTTTTAACGACACAAAAACCTTGGGAATTGGATTATAATTTATAACACATACGATAACATAATATATAATATTTTAAATCGTATTATTCAATGTTATCTCAGTCGTATATTATACGAACACAAATTTCTCATAGCTTGTTGTATGAAAATAAATAAATAATATACAATAACCATGATATCTTCGCTTGGGGATATCCGCGTCGTTGCTTTTATACTAATTTGACGATAATAAAAAAAAAACTTTGACAAAATATTTTGAAACTTTTTGTTACTTTTCCATTATTTAAATAGCGTTAAGTGTGTCACACGCAACTACCAGTTGTGTCACTATCAAATATGTTTGTGTTCTATTTTGCGTCTGTCATGTTGTGCTTTGAACTACCAAATAAATCACTCGTTTTGAATTCTCAGAAAATTTGGGTCTAGTTTCAAAATTAATATATTTTATAATACTTTGAAATTGACGTTTTGCGATAAATTAAATTACAAATAATTACATTTGCGAATTATATATTTCTATATTCATAATTTTACCCTTACATTATATTTATTAAATAAATATATAGTTATTCATATAATAAGGTAATGTAAAATAGTATCTTGGGAAGGTAATAATTTATACGTATATAGGTTGTGACTAATATAAACATAATAATTTTAATAATTTTTTAGAAAAAACTAAAATAAAACGAGGCATATTGGTTCATGAATCACGAATAAGCCTAGTAAAAGAAAATAACATTGAAATAGTTTTAGATTTTGAGCGAAGCGAAAAATGTATTGGTTTTACAATGATATGTCTTTTTTTTTTATGTCTGAAGACACTTTTATTACCCGAAATAATGCTCCGATTTTCACGAATATCATATGTTTCCAGTTGTAAAGTGGATGTAGTTGGTACTTTATTTAGGTAATTTTTCGAATTTCTCAAAATTGACCATATGCGATAAAAAAAAAAAACGACCAAAAAATGACGAAAAACGGCATTTTTCACAAAAACTGAAATTTTGACGAATTCGATTTCAATATTTCACTATAACTGTTTTATACTGTACTAGTGTACTATAACTAATTTATATTGAACGTAGAGATTCATAAATTGAAAATTTTTAATCGGTACATTTTTTATCTGATGAACTTTACTCGAAATCGTTTTGATGAATGTAAAGATTTATCATTGCATTCAAATTGTAATAAAAATTCTACCATATCCTCTTTACACCTGTGTCCCTTCCACACCAGTATCCATTCCCTTGATTTTATACCATTAACAGTTTAACTTAAAGGCTTTAAGTTTCAGTTTAAATAAAAACAATAGATTTCATTACTATATTAGAAAAGTAGTACCTATTCAGTATTAGGAACAGATAACAAAAAAATCATCTGGATAAAGATAAAGATAACAACACTAAATTTTATCTAAGATACAGATAAAAGATAAACAAATTAAATTCATCTAACAAAAGATAAAAGATAAAAATATTTTATCTAGATAAATAACAGATAATTATAGAAATTAAAATTAAAACAACTAGGTAATTAAAAAAAATATATAATATACCATCATTCAAGTTTATGCCTATATTATAATATGTTTACTTTTGGCTTTATTAATTATATCATGTTGTGTATCACCAAAAATATTTATAAAATTCTGGGAAATGACACTGGTCTGAGTCATGACATATTTCTCGCGACAGTATAATATACTAATATAGGCTACTTATATAAATTAATTAGTTTATTATAAACCAAATATAGAATATTAATTATTTATAACTAATAAGTAATTAGTACCTACTATATAGGAATAATTAATAGTCTTTTTAGAAAAACGTCATATATTTTTAGCCCTGGATGTTATTTTACGTACACGTTGTGTCTGAGATAATGAGAATAAAAATTAAACAATTTGAAACAGATCCATCTAATTATCATAAAACAATTTATCTTGTATAATTATTTATCTAGATAAGTTAAATTTTTATCTAAAATAAATACTTAGATAACTTATATTTATTTATCTAGATATAGATAAAAGATAAAAAAATAATTATCTAGATAATTTATCTAGATAAATTTATCTAGATAAGTCCTAACACTGTACCTATTATATTCTAATAAATATGAGATATTTTTATTTATTTATTTAATATTTTGTATATAATATATATAATTATTATTTACCCTCATTGAAGATATAATTAGAAATAAGAATAATTTATAAATAAAATCTTACCCTTTTATTATACATTCTTAATTATATTTATGGCAACAATATATTTATATTAATTACCTACTCGATATTAATATATATAAATTGTATATTATTAAATAGGTTGGTTATGTATGCTATAAAATATCAAATGAAATAATATTATGGATGATAATTCCTATTGTCTATTGCGATAGTTCATTATTCAATAAGTAATAATACTAACGATGAAATTCAAATACCACGTCTAAATTAATCTGATCATAATTTAAATCAAAAGATCCATTCTATTCAACAATAACTTAGTATTTGCTTACTATCACAATAAATCACTATAATATTACCTTAACATACGTTATTATTAATAACTCACTGGGTAATGGGTATTGCATGAACAGATTATGCAATATTATGTGAATCGAGGGGATGAGAAAACATTTTTGGAAATTGTTTGAATTTTGATTGAAATTGTTTGAAACGCTAACTTATATTTTGCTATATGCGTTATATCTTATATTATATATATATATAAATAATATCAAATAAAATTACATATAATATATACAAACAGAACATTATGGTATAAATAAGCAATAATACTTTTATTAAATATATAATATATTTTTATATTTTAAAATTCATGCAGAACTTTTTGAGATTGCGTATATGTATAATAATATTATATAATTGCACTATAATTATATTTACGCGACTTAAGGCAAAGTTTAATTTATGTTTTCAAATATTCGTAAGGGTATTAATAATACATTATGTATTATTCTGTGATATATTTCTGTTTTTATTATGAAACATAATCTATCATTATTTATTTTTCGAGTGAATTATATTCCTCATTTAAGATCATAATGTAATATAATATTTCTATTTAAATAAAAATAAAAATTGTTTTATTGATCTAAGAATCATAATTGTGTTACTATCACAAATTAAGGTACTTATCATAATTTTTGGTTGCTGTATATACTTACTAATATTATAGATATAAATAACAATGTTAAGATAAAATATAGGTTGTTGAGAGCAATAAAAATGTCTTATTAAAATATCATGACGCATACCAAACATTCTTATTTTTGGGGCAAAAATCCATACGAAGTTATCAATTGTCAATGGATTATAATCATATTTACTCAATTTTATAGTATTATTTTTATTTTAGTACACCTAAATTGTATATATTTAGTTGTATGTATGAGGATACGTTTAAAAAAAAGTCACAACGTTTCGATTTAAAAGAAAATAAGGAGCATTCGTATTTTTTACCCACCCTCTTTAATTGTATTCATTTTCCCCCGTCAGAAACGATACAAGACCATTGTGCTGCGCACGCCAATACAATTATACGAATTTTTTTTCGCCCTTTAATAAAAATAAAAAAAAAAGTGAAAAAAAAAAGAAATACACAACAATTGTGAAATTTTCAACAAAAGTCTTAACACTATATTAACAACTCGTGCAAATACCATGGAATAAATAATTATGTTTTCTTATATTATTGTATTAACAAATATAATTTGTAAAATTATAACGCGTTACTTTCATAGAACTTTTTATTTTTCCTTTTATTATTTTACATCGTTGAAAAATTACAAATTATTTGCATTTATAAATATTAATAATAATATTATTATTATGTTTACGATATTTACATCCGGAAAGCATATAAAATAATATTCACTGATTCGTAAATTTCTATCGCAATTAATGCCTCATAAAAGAAAAGAAGAGAAAAAAGACTTAAGTAGAAAATTAATTAAAGTTTGTATAAAATACATGTTTATTATATTATATATATATATATATATATATATATATATATATATATATATCCATATGTAATAAGAGCTAATACTGCTGTGGAAGAAATACACAGGACGTGTAAAGAGGATTGTGTTGAATTTTGATTAAAATTGAATGAAGTTTCGAGAAAACTATTTTGAGCGAAGATATATTAGATAATATAATGTATTGATTAAAATTTTTACATTCATTCATTAACGTTCAATATAAATGCCAATAAAAGCCCTAGATAAGTAACCTAAATACCCAATCTTACAGTAATCGTCAGAATCATTTTTCTTAGATTTTCGATTACACTAAAAATGTCAACTTTAACCAAATATATAAAAAAAAAAAAAATTTTAAATTGGGATTTATTAATAGTTTGATATTATATTAAGTAATTTGTGAGTATACCCAAAATGGCCAATTTTATCATACTTTATAGAACTAAAAACTAGAATTTTAGGAAATATTCAAAATAGTATTTTTTTCAAATAATTAACGTAAACACTATACTTTTTCACGTATAATATGTACACAAATAGTACATATTATGTGAATATCCAGTAAAATTTTCTAGTCTCTAAATTCAATTTGGCTTGTGTTATCAAAAAATATTGAAATAAAATTCGTCAAAATTTCAATTTTCACATTGTGACAAATGCCGTATTTTTGTCATTTTTTGATGATTTTCCTATCTTATATACTCAATTTTGATAAATTCGAAAAAATTACCTAAATAAAGTACCAATAAGACAATCTCTAACGAAATGTCATGTCAATTGTAGTAATTTGGACCATTTTTTCTGGTAGTAGAAGTGCTTTCATACAAACTAAAAAAAAGACACACATCATTGAAAAACCATAACATTTCTCGCTTCGCTCAAAATAAAAAAAAAAAAATGAAAAAAAATGAAAACGGAGGGCACGTCGAACGATGACTGGTCGACAATATAATATTACAAATTTCAATTTTTTTTTTTTTTATTATTATTTTTATCAGTTGATTTATATTAATATTATGTGTATAAGCACTATAGTGTTTGTCATTCCTATGGAGGGTTATATTATTATTGAGTCTTCGTATAACTTAGAGCAATATATTGATTAATAATAATAATAATAATAATATATATATATATATATATATATCTTGATGGATGAATAGAATTCCTTCGATTTCTGTTGTATATACTCGCGTTTAATTTAAATATTCTTTGCTGTTACTTTCGGATAACGTAATAAAAATACAGTATAAACATTCAAATTGAATTGTTTCAGTCAAAACTCGAATTCGCGTGTTTTTCTTTCGGCGCTCATTATATTATATGAAGTATGCATTCCGCTCCATTAATACAAATATTAGAGGGAGTGTACATAATTTAAATAATTCAAACTTTCTGGTAAATAGAAAAAAAAAAGTATTTTAACGAAAAAAAAAAATATATCAATATTATTTTAACCGTTTATAAATTATTTATAATATTTGAAGTGAATAAAGTTATTAAAACATTTCTTCACATTATACCGCTGTAGTTTCCAATCATTTTTTAAATGATTATTTTTTTCTGTGTTATTTCAATGAGAACTTTCAATGCGAAAAATGGTGTTTTAGTTTTTATTTGATTTTTACAAAACAGACGCGCGCGCATTACATCATAATATTTCATATATAATAATTTATTGGTGTTTACATTTTGCGGAATGTATTACGCATTTTAAAAATTACAAAACAATAAACGAGTTCATTTTTTTTTTATTATTATAATTTCGCGATAATATACGTATTTAAAAATTTTTAGAAAATTTGGTCGAATGTGTTTTAATATGAAATAATATTATGATATCATATTAGAATATAATAATTGTCACATAATAATATAATAGTGGAAGGAGGTAGAAAACTATCCGAATACATCCAATAATCCTATTATTATTCCTATATATTACTTTTTAAACTTTCAAAGATTATCTTTATATCATATAATATATGAATATACACGATACGAAATGCAAACCACTGGAATTAAACAAAAACGTTTTTATTGTAACTTTTTTTTAAAATCAAAATCTAGCATGAAGAAATTACATTTTCAGAAATGTAATTTTCATTATAATGATAATAATAATAATAATAATTTAAAAAAAATATTATTATTATTATTATTATATTAAGATATAAATTATAAACAGCTACCGAATGTTTCATTTCGAACTCGCGCGTATAATATATAATTACACCCACTCACTGACGCGTGCTGGTTAGATTCACTTAAATTACTACGAATTAAGAGCAGTATTTTAATCCGTCCGACCAACGCATGGTATATACACACACACATATGGTAATAACCGTATATACACCACAAATATTATAATGACTGTATAAATCTAGAATAATTATTTTGCCCCATTGCATATATTATTATAATAATATACAACGTTCAAAAGCGTTTCCAAACTGAATCCTTTCTGACAATGTGTTAATGTATATACGCATAATAACGATATAATACGTTAATATAATTTTTTTGTTCTACATTATATTTTATTAGGTTCATTTTAACTCATAACCTCAAATACTTCGTTTTCCAATTTAAAAAAATAATAATTTGTACCTAGTTTCCATTAAAAAAAAAAAAAAAACTTAGTGAACTTATAATATCTCGCGGATAAACTTTAATTAGGTACCTTATGTGATATAAAAATTTTAAAATGTCGTAAAACGTAAATTAATATAGATAATTAAATGAATTTAAATTTTCAAATTACATTCGAAAATATACATAATTTCAGGATGAAAAGTGAAATTGGAAACACGCCTAACGAACCGCTCGGTATAATATTTAATAGAAACAATCGATTGCATTATAATATTATAATCACAATAATAATAAATATTTACAATGATTATTGTGCTTGGGTGAATTCGAGAGGCATTACAGACTATAGTTTGAATAAAAGTACAGTTTGAAATTTATTTTAAAATACGCCTAAATATCCTACGATTTTATTGCAACCTAAATGAATTCCAAAAAGAAAGAATAAACTTTCCAGGTAAATTAAACGACAACAAAAACAAGTTAATACCATTTCGATCTAAATCGAATCCTGTATGTAAATTATTAAACTCCTAAGTTAGGCCAGTTAATAAAGGAAAAATAGCAGAAAAAATTCCCAACCAAAAAATTTTTTTTTTAATATTCTTATTAATATATGTACTTTAATATACTAAAAGTCCCCATCGATCGAATTGGAGCTTTTTTTTTAAAAAGCTCCAATATGTTCAAAAAGTTGTGCTTTTTTACGTAACTCGAAAAATATTAAAAATTTAAAAAAAAGTTTCAAACAAAAATTATTGATTAGATAATTTTCAATAAAAAATGTTTCTTATGTTTTTTCATTTAAACTAATACTTTCATAGTTAAATTAAATTTAAATTAAGTATATTTAAATAAAAATTCAATTTTCAATCTTTTTCCATTATATATTTTTATTATACATAATACACACGTATTCAATGTGAATTTTTCCTAAGAATATTATATAGATGAATTTTAATTAATTTTATTTACAAGACAACATCATATTACATTATACATAATATTTTATAAAATAATACTTTATAGTGAAAAATATTGACATTATAAATATTCTGTTTTATACTTTTTTTTTTCCAAAGGCCTAATACTAATTATATTTACATCATCATTATCAAATGTTCTATCTTCTTCGTTTTCTTCTTCTAAATTTATTATCTCATTATCTTCAATTTCATCAAGTTCTATGGCCATAGCATTTGTGCACGATTGTCCCTTACAAAAACCACACACAATTGAACATTTTATTCCAGCCTTACGACACCCACAATTTTTGCCACAGCCTTTGACGCAACTATACGTTATACATTTAAGTAGATGATCAGGAGCAGGTGCTTTTAGTGTTGTAATTGGAGACATTATAATACCATTTTGACTTATCCATCCCCATTCTTCTGGAATTTTTATATTTCCTAACCATAACTGAACCTGAAAATAAACTCTAAATGAATGTTGTTTGACAGCTTCTTCTGTTGGAGG
>JAIUCT010000025.1:2763214-2784086 GCA_021307375.1 Tetraneura akinire
AATTAGTCGTAGGAACAGTAGCATGGATTATAGATCCATTATTATTTTAATTTTATTAATTTTATGTATTTACTTTAGCTCTCATCCAAGTGGACCTCAAATTATTATTGTTATTATGCTTTTGATTGTTGGTGTCTACGCAATAAAACCGAAGGAAAAGGGCAAGAAAGAAGACCATGATCAGAAGCGGAAGAAAGAGTCAAAAAGAGACTAGAATCAGGAAAAAAAACTGAATGACTGATCTCATAATCATTGGTGCTTCAGCTCTTTTTTTATTTATTTATTTTTATCCTGATCTATTACCACTCGCATTTTGTTTCGGGATAATTTTTGGGTTATAATTTGTATTTATATTAAAATATTATAATCGTGAGTAATTGTTATATTTTATTTCAGTAATAAAGTTATCTTTGTTACACTTCTCTATCATGATTTTATGTAATTGTAATTGACCTCACTGTTGACTACCGATGTTAATAAAAAATCATTTATAGTTTTCGCATCGAATAAATATAAATAAATTAACATACATATACTACTATATACTATCATTATGTAAAATATACATATAAATACTTTTCAATTATTACATATGCAATAAATATCACCAACAATAGCCTATATATGTCTTGAAATTGTAGTCTTAATCATCAATACTTGTAACTTTTTGCTTGCTCAACACAATCTACAATTGTGTTCACCGATAATTACGAAACGAATATAAAAAGAGAATTATATGTTTCAAGAGTAAGAAAAGAAAGTACATAGTCTATTGTACGTACGAGTATATCGTAATATAATTTTTCCATTTATTAATTTGTACATATGTAATATATACTTTTGTTATAAACTTGTCGTAGTCGTCTGTGAACACAATTGTAGATTGTGTTGGGCAAGCAACCAGCAATCTAATTAAACAGAGTAAGTAAGAAGATCAAGTGTAGAAGTGAACGAATTAGTCATAGTACCAGTTACATGGGTTTTGGAGTAATTATGCTATGTATTACTCTTTGTCTCTATACAATTAGAATTCGATTCATTTTTCATGATGTTTTATACTTATAATTTTCTTCACCGATGACTACGAAAATAAATAAAAGTATGTTACGGAGCGTAAACCAATACGGTTCTATTTTTGAATTTACAAATAATACAGAGCTTTACTATGCTGTACAGAAAATGATACACTCCAATCGTGGAAACACCGATGTGCATTACCGAAAACAATGAACACGAGATCTAACATATATTATAGAGACTTAGGTACTATAAGTTACTTCGAAAATATACAGTCCAATTGTAGTCACGCATACGCGCATGCAAGATCATAAAGATTCTGTTGAGCAAGCAACAACCTTTTAATTTAACATATTATTATATTATAATATAGTCCACCTTACATACGAGTACTCTATCTATGTGTAATTTTTAATAATATTTAGTTTGCTCACACAATCTACAATTGTATATAGTGGTATGCTGGGATGACGGATAGTAGTGGAAGAAGAATGAGATAGACCATATTTATCGTTGGACCAGGATATCTCGGGGAGTTTATAGTCACCATAAAAAATTAAGTTAAATTAAGGATAATTGAGTCAATGAATAAGGCATGTATTTCATAAACATTAGGACGACTAGAAGAAGGTAAATAAATTATACTCAGAATGATGTTTTTAGAATCGAAAAGTAGATTGACAAAGAATTGCTCATTTCTTAGATCAGGAGAAGGCAATAGGTAAGAGCGGAAATCTTTACGGACAGCTATAAGGACCGCGCCACCATGATTTAAAGAACTATTTAAAGAGGAACTATCACATCGGTTAGGTTGCCCACAATTGAAGTGTATATTTTCACCGTAACGTCTAATAGACCTCTAAATTATTTGTTAGATCACGTGTTCCTTGTTTTTGTTCATGCGCATCGGTGTGTCCACGATTGGAGTATATCTTTTTCTGTACAGCATAGTAAAGCTCTGTATTATTTGTAGGTTCAAAAATAGAACCGTATTGGTTTACGCTCTGTAACATACTTTTATTTATTTTCGTAGTCAACGGTGAAGAAAATTACAAATATAAAACATCATGAAAAATGAATCGAATTGCAATTGTATAGAGACAAAGAGTAATACATAGGATAATTACTCCAAAACCCATGTAACTGTACTATGAGTCTATGACCAATACTTCCTCTTCTAATTTTGGACTTCTTCCTTGCTCTGGTTAATTAGATTACTGGTTGCTTGCTCAACATAATCTCCAATTGTGTTTATAGACGACTATGACAAGTTTAAAGTTTATATCAAAAGTGTACATTGCATATGTACAAATTAAAAAGGGGAAAAATCTAATCAAGAAATACGTACAATATACTATGTAGTTTCTTTCATTACTACATGAGAAATATAATTCGATTTTTTATTCGTTTTGTTATCATCGGTAAACACAATTGTACATTCTGTTGAGCAAGCGTTAACTATTAATGCTAAGATTATAATTTTAAGCCATTTATAGGCTATTGTTGGTGACATACATTGCATATGTAATAATTGAAAAGTTGTTATATGTATATGTGTATTTTATATAAATATATTATATAGTGGTATTTATTAATTAATTTACTTTTATTCTATGCAAAAAACATTAAAGATATATTTACATTCGTATACATCAGTGAGATAATTACAATTACATAAGATCATAAGAGATAAGTGAAACAAAGATAACTTTATTACTGAAATTAAATATTAAAAGTACTCACGATTATCATATTATAATAGAAATACAACATATAACCCAAAAATAATGCCCAGAAGAAATGCGAGTGGTAATAGATTAGGATAAGATTAAATAAATAAAAAAAGCGTTGAAGCACCGATGATTATGAGAATAGTCATTCGGTTTTTTTTCTTGATTCTGGTCCTCTTTCTGACTCTTATTTCCGCTTCTGATCATGGTCTTCCTTCTTACCCTTATCATTCAGTATATAAGCGTACACAATAACACCCAAAACCAGAATCAAAGTAAAAAATTGAGTTCCAAATGAACTACACCGAAAGAAACCACATAAAAAAAAAAGAAAAAGAAAAATTTTCAAATCCATGCTACTGATCCTATGACTAATTCTTCCTCTTCTGATCTTTGTCCTCCTCCTTTCTCAACAAAATCTAGGAATAAAGATTAGTGCGTAGTGTACTACTCAAGGTAACTTAGATAGGTAATTGGTTACCTTTACTAGTTACATTTATATAGTGAAGAAAAAGTGTCATATCAAATATTTTATTGTTGGCTTCCTCAACACAAAAGAGAAAGGATTATAATAATATCATAAAATATATTATAGTACAGCCATGTTTATTTTACTTTACTTTTTTAAAAGATTTCATATGCTCTTCCCAAAGTTGGATGGTTGTCTCTAGAGGAAAAGTAGACAATTTGCAGTTCATGACTAGTGAATATACTTTAGTCAATGTGTAATTGGTTAAAATAAAATATACGCTGAAAAATAAACTAACATTTAATTCAATAAATTATATTATATGATCTACATCACATGTTCCATTTTTTTACACTTTATTATTAATAAATAGCTTGCTCAACACAATCTACAATTGTATTCACTAATGTTTACAAATGGAATGAAAAAAAAAGTTTGGGCGATTATCTATAGAGGAAAAAAAAGGTTTAATTTCTTTACTGGTGAATGTACTCAAGTAAATGAATAATTTATTAATTTAAAATATACGCGGAAAAATCAAAAATTAATATTTTATTCAATGAATTATATAATATAATCTACCTCACATATTCTATCTTTGCATACTTATTAATGAATAGCTTGCTCAACACAATCTATCATTGTGTTCACCGATGTTTACGATGGGAATGAAAAAGAAGAAAGTTCATATATATTCGAATGCATTATATTATATAGTATTTCATTTTGATTAAAATTTGAAAGCAATAATTAATCATCATTTTTTGAAAATAAATTTGGAGCGAAGTTCAGTTGGATATAAGTTTTTAAGTGATTCGTTTAGGGATTCCATAAATATTTAAATTGTATTTAGAGACAAATTAAATTCTCATTACTATACTATTATACCTATATGTAATATTATTATAATTCTCTTTTTTTTTGTGTGTGTGTTGAAGAAACCATCAATAAAATAAGCGATATGACACGTTTTCTTCACTATATATATAACTCCTTAACTATCTAAGCTATCTTGAGTAGTGGTACATTACGCACTCATTTTTTATTTTTTCGCCTTTATTTTATTCTAACAAATTACACATTTACTTGAGTACATTCATCAATCAAGAACTGAAACCTTTTTTTCCTCTATAGGCAACCATACAACCAAATATATACTTTTGTTATAAACTTGTCATAGTCATCTTTGAACACAATTATTTGATTGTGTTGAGTAAGCAACCAGCAATCTAATTCACCGAAGCAAGGTATGAAAGGTGTAGCGTCATATACATTAACCTAGATCCAGCGTCTTTATTGTAAAAACAAAATATTTAAAGATTATAAAAATAACACTTCTATACAGTCTTTCAACATTTATGTTGTACAAACGTATCATAATTCCAATATTTATTAAACATTTATATTTTTAATTTTAGTAAATTTTAGTTTTATAAAAATTTATAAATGAATAATCATAATTTATGGATTTTTCATGGAAAAAAAGTAAATTAACTAATATATACCACTATATAATATCATTATGTAAAATATACATATAACTATTTATATAATTATTTTTAATTATTAATAATTATTATTACATATTATGCAATATATGTCACCAATAATAGCCTAGACAGAAATTACCTAGACTTGAAATTATAGTCTTAGCATTAAGAGTTTGTAACTTTTTTCTTGCTCAAAACAATTTACAATTGTGGATTTGATTATTACGAAACCAATATAAAGAATATTATATGTATCATGTAGTAATAAAAGAAAGTACATAGTCTATTGTAATATAATTTTTCCCCTTTTTAATTTATACATATGCAATATATTTTTATTATCAACTTGTCGTAGTCGGTGGAGAACACAATTGTAGATTGTGTTGAGCAAGCAAGCAGCAATCTAATTAAACAGAGCAAGGAAGAAGCTTAGAAGATTAGAAAATGAAAAATTAGTCATAGTACCAGTTGCATTAATTTTTGTTTTGTATTAATTATCCAATGTATTACTCTTTGTCTCTATACAATTGGAATTGGATTCATTTTTCATGATGATTTATACTTTTAAATTTTTATTTTCTTCACCGTTGACTACGAAATTAAATAAAAATACGCTACGGAGTATAAACCAAAAAGGTTATATTTTTGAACCAACAAAAAATACAGACGTATACTATGCTGTAATGAAAAAGATATACATACTACATTCTTTGACACACCGATGTGCATGACAAAAATAACGAACACGAGATCTAAGATGTATTAAAGAGGTTTACTATAGACATTACTGCGAAAATATACAGTCGGCATGCAGACGCGCATGCAAGGTCATAAAGATTGTGTTCAACAAGCAACAAGCTTTTAATTCAACAAATTATATTATATATTCCACCTTACATACTCCATCTATGTATAATTTTTAATAATAATTAGCTTGCTCACACAATCTACAATTGTATAGTGTTTACCGATATTTACGAATAATAGAATAAATAATATAAATCAAGTTCATATATTTTAACCACCTAATAAAATTTTGAAATCTAATTCCAATTTAAATGTTCATGAAAACACTAAACGAGTCACCGAAAATCTTCTATACAAATGAACTTTGCTATATATATGTAATTGTATATCTAGAATTTTAGAAAAATTTTGAAGTCATAATTTTTTTATATATCTTAAAATTCAAATAAAAAAATAACTCAATATATGGAAAAGTAAAATCAATATTTAAAGTATTTCTATGGATTCTCTTCTTATTATATTTCATAATTTTACAATTATGTTAAATAAAATTAACAAAAATCGTTTTCAAAAATACAAATATTTATCATTGCATTCAAATGATAATCATAATTATTTACTCCTGTATCTCTTCCTTTGCTCACAAATTATAATTTGAAAATGTTTACTATAACTCAATTTAAGATTTTGAGTGAAGCGAATTGGTTTTACAATATGTATCCTTTTTTAATTTTAATTTTTCTAGTTTGAATACTTTAAATATTAGAAAAAACCGTCTGATTACTACGATTGGCATATAATTCCGTTAGAGAATATTATCTAGATGGTAGGTATTTAATTTAGGTCTTTTTTCGAATTTCTATACAAAAGCAAAATTTACCATCTTAAATCTAATTTTGTATTTTTAAACTTTCTTTTGAGTACCTATTAACTTATTATTAATTTATTAAATCACGATGCTTAGAAATTTAAACATTTACTGTTAAAAATAATTGTTTTTTCGTATGGTGCAAATGTCTGGGAGTAGACCCAAAGATCTAGTTCGGACTCCTATTTGGCAGAATTTGTTATTGGGAACCCGTTGGTTTCTGCCATGCTCGGATGGGGGGGATGGTAGTGTAGAGATAATGCGCTAGATTTCACAGCGATGGTCACCCATCCGCTATTGATGCCTGGCGGCAATGATTAACACTTCGGTAGCTTTCACAATTAAAAAAAAAAAAAGATCTGATACTCCTGCCGCAGGGATATAGCTGTGCATATCATAGTATTTGATTATAATTTAAATGCAATGTTAAACCATTGCATTCGAAAAAACGATTCTGAGCGAAGTTCAGTCAGATAATGTAGGTATTGATTAATATATTGCCGTTTTTTCGTCATTTTTTCATCGTTTTTTCTAACGTACAGGATCAATTTTAAAAAATTCGAAAAATGACCTAAATAAAGTACCAAGAACATCCACTTTCCTACCGGAAACATATGCTGTTTGTGAAAATCAGACCATTATTTCGGGTAGTACTATTGTCTTCAGTCATAAAAACAAAAAAATATAAATATTAATTTTAAACAGCTATAAAAAAAATGTTACCATGGATTTTTTTAATATTTTAATATGATGATTCAGACATAGTAAGAAAAAAAAACGATAAAAAAAACGCAAAGAAAAAACGCAAAAAAAAAAACGGCGGTCACCCATCCGCTGTCGATGCCTGGCGACGGAGCTCAACACCGAGATAGCGTTCGAGAATATTTCGCCGACTACACCACACGCGTCTCCCATAGAGCCACGTTTTTGTGAATGCCAATTTTTCGTCATTTTTTTCATAATATTTTCGTTTAAACTAAAAATATCAATTTTAACAGCTATAAAAGAAAATTGAGACAATGGATTTTTCTAATATTTTGAATTAATGTTAATTAATATATAAATATACTTCAGTAAAGTTTTCAGATCTTAATACCAAATATTGCTAATTTTATCAAACATTATATACAAAAAAACGATAATTTTACGAAATATTCAAAGTCCTATATTTTGTAGAAAAATGAACGTAACGGTTCCAAAATTTTATCACATATACATAGTACCCATATAAATACCAAAAAAAATTTTCAAGTCTCTAACTTCAAAATTGCCCGAGTTATCGTGAAATGATGAAATCGAATTCGTCAAAATTTGAAAAATGCCGTTTTTTCGTCATTTTTTGGTCGTTTTTTCTACCGCTTAGGGTCAATTTTGAGAAAATCAAAAAATGACCTAAATAAAGTATCAACTACATCCACTTTTCTACCGGAAACATATGCTATTAGTGATAATCGGAGCATTATTTCGGGTAGTAAAAGTGTCTTAATACTTAAAAAAAAAAAAACAAAAAAAAAAAAAAAAAAGACACACATCATTGTAAAACCAATACATTCTTCGCTTCGCTCAGAATCTAAAATAATAATAAGAATTTCTAAGGTGCGGTGATTGACGCTAAAGCTACCGAGGTGTTAAACTCTGTCGCCATGGCATTGACAGTGGATTGGTGACCACCGCTGTGAAATCTAGCCAATTTTCTCGACTACTACCATCACCCTAAAAGGGCTTGGCAGGAATCTACGGTGCCCAATAAAAAATTCTGCCAAATACGCGTCCGAACTAGACCTTTGAGTCTATTTGCCATAAGAAAAAAAAATTTCAAAAGGTCGTAAATTAATATAGATAATTTAAGGAATTTAAATGATTAAAATATACAAAATTTCGGGACAAAAAGTGAAATTGGCTACACGCCAAACGAACCGCTCGGTATAATATTCAATAGAAACAATCGATTGTACTATAATATTATATAATATAATAATCACAATAAAAATAAATATTTACAACGATTATTGTGCTTGGGTGAATTCGAGAAGCGTGCGAACAAGTTTAAATAAAAGTACAGTTTTAAATTTATTTTAAAATACGCCTAAATATCCTACGATTTTATTGCAAACTAAATGAATTCCAAAAAAAAGAATAAACTTTCCAGGTGAATTAAACGACAAAAAAAAAAACAAGTTAATACCGTATCGATCACCGTTTCGATCTAAAACGTATTCTGTATGTAAATGATTAATCTCCCAAGTATATAACGACGTTATTCCTTGTTTTATTGTATATATAATTCGATGATAAAGTTTATTAGTTTCAGACATTTCTAAAACTTAAAATTCTAAACAAACATTAATGAAGCTTAATTTTTTTATATTTATTTTAAAAGTTTTACTTGCTCTGCACATACAGTGAACACTTCTGTCCCGTGTCGAGAAAAAATAACTGTATAAAAAACGTCGAAATAAATATATAACATTATATTATACCTAAGGTTTCACTCTCACATCAGAGATACATTATAATTATTATTACACCGACGTTTGCCACGACTTAACTTCGTCACGATTCGATTCGCGCGAGTATCTTAATGATGAGTACGTATTACCATAATCATTGTTTTCCTAAAACCGAAAAAATAAAGATCAGAGTTCATATTTTATTTCGTTCGCGAATTTAAGCTATAAATAATATATGAATCGCTAACTTCTCCAAAAAGGGACTAAATTATAATATAATATTCACTTTTTAAACATTTTCAAGTGAAACAAAAAAACAAATATTACGCGCGCTAACGATGAAACTTTAAAATTCGTTTAATATACCGATTTTAACATTCGACCTCGTTATAAATAATATACGATATCTATGTTAGGTTCAATAGTGGCAGATTTTTATGTTTCTGATCAAAAAATTGGTTCAAACATATATTTTATCATTTGATATTTTTAAATGTAGCTACACGATTTCACGTTACATTTATAAGATTAGATTAGCCTGTAAAAACACTCGTTTTAATAATCTTATTATACCTACGACTAACTCGTTTTAATTTCTATAATAATATTGTAATGTTCGATAGCGATTATTTTCATTATTTTCCGTGTGTGTAGACGGCAATAGGAAAATAACTTCAGAAGTTCTTATTAGGTATACCTACCTATATAAAAATATTCAAATTATAAAAATATTCTCCAAAAAGTTCTCGTGTGATCGATATTATCGTTATTAATTTTCGTAAGGAAGATATATAATATACCTACTATATACTTATTTTTAATGTTTGATGCATATTATATTAGTGAATCGATATTCATACTTATATGTATATATTGTAATAAATATTGTTATTAAATGTGCGTTATAACGTATTAAAAATATAAATAATTACTCCGAACGCGTCACGCGAATGGTATAATATAAGCGTATAATATACCAAAGGAAACATATAGGACACTTTTATTATGATTGTATACGTACTTCACTCGTATATGTCATAACCTACAATAAATGATATCGAAATTCGAAAATATAATATTATTGGTAAAATCTATACAACCGTGTTCCCGGGGAAAGTGTCTTATAATTTTTCTTTTTATATATTATATTATTTTTTCGTTATTTTCTATATATATATGTATTTTTATTATTATATTATTTTTATTTTCCGCAATTTTTTTCATCCAAATAATCGTATAATCGCATCATCGCGGTTATAATAATATAAATATACTTTCGCGGCCGCCAGGTGTACCTATATACGTATATTATATTATAATACACCGGTTATAATACAACTGCATATATATATATTATATATACATTATAATAATAATAGTATATATTACTAAATTATACATAATATACTCTCTGTTGGCTTTATACATAAAGATATTATTCGCGCCTTCCTCGTCGTCCGGCCTAACCTAGCCTAACCAGTAACCATACTCGTGGCCCACGGGATTAATGCGTGCTTTATTAACGTCCACGGCGGGGAACACGAACGCGAGTTCCGAAGTTGAAATTTACCGTAAATATTTCAACGGGTCGCTTACCATATATATATATATGTATAATATCATAACGCGGTATACGCGCAGGGGTTATTATATCATATTAAAAAAAAAAAAAAAAAAAAAAATGGATAAAAAAATGTGACGAGGGGTGGTTTTTGGAGACCACGTTTGGATTTATAATATACAATATGTGCGAAGATAAAACAATGGGACGATACGTTATCATCGAATCACGTCATTATTAACAACGAGAATATATTTTATATAATTCGGACCTATTATACACCACCTCTCCAAAACGAAATGAATGTAATAAACTCTCATCGGACTTGATTAATATATTTTTATTCAAAGAAAATATAAATTATATAAATAAATTTAAATGAATGATTACCAAAAATGGTACACGAATCGCGATATTTCTTCATACACAAATATTACATTTTTACCAAACCGTGCAATTGTTTTAGAATTAAAATTTCTCGACGGTGATTGTAACATGTTCATAATTTTTTTTTTTCATCGAAAATCGCCGTTTAAATATCATATTATATTAATGCATCGCCACTGTTGAAAAACATGATCAAAATAACAAAATTACCAATATTACAATAATTTATAACTATAACAGGCGCGCGCGTTTTCGCAGTATTTACAATGCTCCTCGCCGATCCGATACGCATATTATTATTATTAATTATAAGAACAATAATATTCCTAACAGCTTTCTTTGCACTCGATCGCTCAATCGGATTCATCAAGTTTTATTTATCGCCGAACGTTTCGAATTATAATTTCACATATTATTATAGCCATCACCTGGTCTCCTCGAATTGCCCAGATTAATATACATCTACAGGACGACATCAAACACGAAATATTAATTTTCGTTACTCGTTCTAACGCTAAACTGTTTGAACGTACCCTGTACACAAATATATATATATTATACGTATACAATATAAGAAAATATGATCGATGTACCACGCGTCTTATCATATACGAGTATTTTATATCCGATATTAATTTATTACAGGTATATATTATAATATATACGCGTCTGTATGTTCACCGTATGTGCGTTGTGTGATTGGCAGTAGAATACATCATTTTTACACTCGATCGAGTTATATGAACTGAGAATCAACCTCAGCTTCGATATTATAGATAAGAACACCTCCCTTTAAATCGAACCATGCTCGTATGTTTCCATTTTGTACAAACGTGTTCAGCGATAGATTTATGTGGGTGCCATATTCTAAAAATTCTTCTATATCTTGTCTTTTAAACTAATATTTTTTGAGGTATTCACGTAAGTTCTATTTATGTACATGTGATAAAATTTTGGAACCGTTACGTTATTTTTTTTTACAAAATATAAAACTTTGAATATTATCTGTAATTCTCGTTATTATTTCTATAATGTTTAATAAAATTTGCAATTTTGGGTTTAAAAATATGAAAATTTTACTAAAGTATGTTCATATTCTGCTTAAAATGTTACAAAAATATTTTAAAAAATCCCAAGTCTAAATTTTTTTTTTATTGGTATTTAAAGTTGAAATTTCAGTTAAATTAATATTAAAAGTAGTATAATATAGTTACCTATATGGGATTCTTCTTATTATATTTCAATATTTTACAATAATATTAAATAAAATTGACAAACAAATTTTTAAAATTATATTGAAGACTAAATAAATGTATTTTACTTCACTCAGTTCCAATTAATTTTAAATTATTAGATTAACATTTTTTTCTTATAGCTGATCAAATTATATAAAAGCAAGGGATGAGATACTGATGTGGAAGGAATACAGATGTAAAGAGGATAATGTTGAATTTTGATTACAATTTGAATGCAATGATAAATCATTATATTCGAAAAACGAGTTAAGTACTGTCAGATTTGGGTAATTAGGTGACTCATTTAGAGGTTGTATGATAAATCATTTATATCGATGAATGATAGATGTAAAAATGTTAATAAAAATATATTATATTATTATCTGATGAACGTTGCTCAAAATCGTTTTCACAAAAATAATAATTTATTATTGTATTCAAATTGTAATCAAAATTCAACACTATCCACTTTACACCTTTATCCCTTCCACATCAATATCTTTTTCATTTCTTTTTCGAAATGTTGTTAATAATGTTTAATAAAATGGAAAATTTTGGGTTACCAAAATATTTGAAAAATCTGAAGTCTGAAGTATCAATTTTCTTTTTTTAGGTGTTTAAAGTTGAGACTTAGTAAAATCTACAATTAAACTATTTATGTGGATCCTTCTTCTTATTTCTCAATATTTTTAAAATAGTGTTCCAAATTATTGTGATTTTAGATTCTGAGCGAAGCGAAGAATGTATTGGTTTTACAATGATGTGTGTCTTTTTTTTTTTTTTTTGTTTTTTTTTTTTAAGTATGAAGACACTTTTACTACCCAAAATAATGCTCCGATTATCACGAATAGCATGTGTTTCCGGTAGCACAGTGGATGTAGTTAGTACTTTATTTAGGTCATTTTTCGATTTTCTCAAAATTGACCCTATGCGGTAGAAAAAACGACCAAAAAATGACGAAAAAACGGCATTTTTCAAATTTCGACGAATTCGATTTCATCATTTCACGATAACTCGGGCAATTTTGAAGTTAGAGACTTGAAAATTTTTTTTGGTATTTATATGGGTACTATGTATATGTGATAAAATTTTGGAACCGTTACGTTCATTTTTCTACAAAATATAGGACTTTGAATATTTCGTAAAATTCTCGTTTTTTTGTATATAATGTTTGATAAAATTAGCAATTTTTGGTATTAATGTCTGAAAATTTTACTGAAGTATATTTATATATTACTTAACATTAATTCTTTGAAGAGAGCACTGGAAGAGATGGCGAGATGCTTTCATAAATATCATCTAATTATCAACTGGCAAAAAACTAAAGTTATGTTGTGCCAAAAATCAGATTGAATCCGTAGAATTTATATCCAAATAGGGAATCAGCTGCTTGAAGAAGTAGAACATTTTAAATACCTAGGCAGTTTAATCAACCAAGATGGAAGATGCGTCATGGAAATAAGATCCAGAATAGCACAGGCAAAGTCAGCGTTTACGAAAAAGAAAAATTTATTATGCTCCAATAGCATGAGTATTAGGGTAAGGAAACGTTTCATTAAAGTATATGTATGGAGTGTGGCACTATATGGCTGCGAAACATGGATAATAAATAAGGCAGAACAACGATCACTCGAAAGCTTTGAAATGTGGTGTTGGAGAAGGATGCTGAGAGTGAGCTGGATAGAACACCGTACCAACGAAAGCATACTCAGGGAAATAGATGAAGGCAGAGAGATACTCAAATCCATCAGAGTAAGACGATGGAACATGATGGGTCATATATTGAGGCGTGAAAATGAACTAATCTACAGAATAATAGAAGGAAAAATGGAAGGAAAAAGGGGTCATGGACGTCCAAGAACTTCATTTGTCAAACAAATGATTTCCGATGTTAGACTACCAAGCTACGCCGAAGTGAAGAGGTTAGCTGAGAAGAGGGAAGAGTGGAGAGCGCATGTCCAACTGCAAAACCAACCTTAAGGGTTGAACACCAAAGAGAGAGAACATTAATTCAAAATATTAGAAAAATCCCTAGTCTCAATTTTTTTTTATAGATGTTTAAAGTTGATATTTTTAATTTTAACGAAAATATTATGAAAAAAATGACGAAAAAATGGTATTCACAAAAACGTAGCTCTATGGAGACGCGTGTGGTGTAGTCGGCGAAATATTCTCGAACGCTATCTCGGTGTTGAGCTCCGTCGCCAGGCATCGACGGCGGATGGGCGACCGCCGTTTTTTTTTTTTTTTCTTACTATGTCTGAATCATCATATTAAAATATTTAAAAAATCCATGGTAACATTTTTTTTTATAGCTGTTGAAATTTATATTTATATTTTTTTGTTTTTATGACTGAAGACACTTGTACTACCCGAAATAATGGTCCGATTTTCACGAATAGCACATGTGTTATTTTATTTATTTAATCCATAAAAGTTGTGTACATACTCGTATGTATATGTCTCACACCTCATACTTCACCTTGGCATATTAGGTAGCTGGTTGCTTGCTCAACACAATCTACAATTGTGTTCACCAACGACTACGGCGACATACGCCACTTAACCATGTATTGAAAATGTACCTCATATACGAGTATAATATACACATAGTAGTGAATAAACTCTTTCTAAGACTACAGTTCAAGACGTGTACATGTAAATATCGTACAAAAAGATTTCAACAATGATAGTATAAGCTGTAAGCATAGATGAAATATTAAGAGGTATCGCACATAATATAAATTTTCACAAAGAACATTAAATTATATTTATTAATAACAAAAATACTTTTACCTACATTTTTTTTTATTAATATAATATAATATAATATAAATATAACATTTGAATAATAAGGATATGAATATTATATATAAGAAAAATTTTATTAGAAGTATATATAATTTAAATTATAATATAAGAATAGTAAATAAAATGTTTTATATTTTATTTGACTATTAATTATTATTACTATTTCGTCCAAATATAGTATGCGATAAATAGTTGCGAATCCAAAATGATTGCGTTTATTTTATCTGCGTGGAACTGAAGCGTCACTTTATTATTTAGTGCTCCACTAGAAGATATTTTTTAATATAAAGCTAGGTTTGATGTAGATAGGTTAGGTTGGGTCAGATAGATAGTGATGATTTAAAAAACAAAAAAAAAAACAATTGGTAAGATAATGATATCATTTAGATATGCAAAATATTCAAAAGTAGATATATATAGGTATATATATTATATTGAGGAATCTTATGGCACTTCCTCTCCTCTATATATAGTTCCACTCCTACCATTATGTTGAGGAAGAAGAAGGAAGAGATCATGATATGTACTACTTTCTTTTAGATTATTGACCTATATCTATTTACAACAATTATTTCATGAGCGAGTGTACATTAGTACATTCTGTATAGGTACGTGTACTTTCCATATCCATATAAGTACTTTTTGAATTGTAAATTACTTGTGATATATTGATATAAGTTTTTATGTAATAAAATTATTGTTATAGGGTACTTGTGATTGTGATTAGTTTCATTAATGTGCAATATATAAGTTAAATGTTTTATACTGATATATTGACTATTCGGATGCATTTGATATTTATACAATTAAAATTTGATCTGCGTGGAAATGACGCGTCATTTAATTTCTTAGTACTCCACTAGAAGATAGTTATTAATATAAAGCTAGGTTTTACGTAGATAGGTTAGGTGGGGTTAGGTAACAAAGATGATGATTTTTTTCAAAAAAAAAAAGGTAAGACAATGATGCAAGTGTATTATCATGAGGAATCTAACCTAACACATTCTCTCCTCTATATATAGTTCCACTCATTCCGTTGTGTTGAGCAAGAAGAAGAAGGATAATATGTTCTACATTCTTTTAGATTCTTGGCCTATACCTACTTACGACAATTATTTAATGTGCGAGTGTACATTAATACATACTGTATACGTGTGCTATCCATTTCCATATCCATATCCATATTCATATTCATATTCATATCCATTTAGTACTTCCTAAATTGTAAATTATTTGTGATGTATTGAGATAAGTTTTTATGTAATTAAGTGTAACAATACACTGTAACAGTACTTGTGATTGTGATCAGTTTCATTAATGCGCAGTATATAACTTAAATATTTTATACTGATATATTGACTATTCGGTTGCATTTGATTTTATACAATAAAATGATTAAATATTAAATGATATTTTCTAATGTTTAATATATAATGAATGCTAATATAATTAATACTGTATTAAATTTACGGATGTCACCATAATTAAAGATGTATATGCAATATAAAGGTACGCAGTGTCTAATAAAAACGATGAACACAATTATAGATTGTGTTGAGCAAGCAACTAAGAAAAACTTCATTTATTAATCGGCGTTTAAACAAAAATAAAATTAAAGTAAAATTTTTTTTTTAAATAAAAGTAAAGTTATAAAGTAATTCCGTCACATCATGACCTAACTCTCCACCAAACTCGAGCAGTGGATATCAATTACCTAATATATGATTGACGTAGGCACTCATTTCTACTACATTACTACTTAACAATGTGACAATGAATAAGACATTGTTCAATAGACCATAGTGAATATCTAACGATTACTATATTTTCTGTATTGTCTTTGTTGTCGTCGGTGAACACAATTGTAGATTGTGTTGAGCAAGCAACCAGCATACAAGAGCGCCAACACTAAGTATGTAGTTTGGGTTTCACTGGCATATACAGTAACACAAATTGAGCCTCTAAGCTATTTACATTTAGAAATTATATAACATTTTGTAAATTTGTAAATTATGTTGACTACATGACATAGTAACGAAGTAACTGATTAAAATTTTTGTTACAATATTTATCAAACCTCACAGTCTCACACTAAACATCAGAGATTTTCCATCTTCACTAGATGCATACGTCAAGAAGCTTCATCTACTTAGCTCCCCACCTTAGCTTGTAACTACTTAGTAGAATATAATATATAAAGAGATGAACAGGTAATGTTCAAAAAAGATAAATTACATATTAAATAATATTATTATTACATAAATAATATTTTTTATTGTTTTATTTATAATGTATGCTAATATAATATACTCTGTATTAAATTTATGGAAGCAGCCATAATTAAAGATGTATACTGTAAATGCAATAAAAAGACACGCGGCATCTAATAAAAACGAAGAACAAAATTGTAGGTAGAGAGTGTCATTAAAAAAGTTATCGATGAAACAGTTTTTATATTATACTTATTATTATTATTATGAATTTAATATTATATTATCTATGACTTATTCACCATAGTATACTATGTTCTGTACTACATACTCTGTGACGGTGAACCACGTGGCTGGTTGCTTGGCTGCTTGCTAAACACAATATACGATTGTGTTCATTGATGATTACGAAAAATAAAAAAGATGTACTCGTAATAGTATTACTCGAGTACTAAAGTACCTAATGAATTATTATCTCCAATATTACGAGCAATTTTAAGTTTTTATCTCCGCGTTTATTATGACGTATTAGTATGTCGTTGTTGTCGTCGGTGAACACAATTGTAGATTGTGTTGAGCAAGCAACCAGCTTACTAGTTCGCCAACACTGAATTTGTAGTTTGGATTTTGGTGGCATAAACAGTAACACAAAGTGAGCCTCTAAGCTATTACATTTAGAAATTAAATAACATTTTGTAATTTTATATGCGATAAAAAACGATAAAAAAATGAAAAGACGGCATTCTTCTGGAATTCGATTTCAATATTTCACAATATCTCAGGCAATATAATAGTTACTATACTAAGTTACTTTTATAAACTTGATAGTTGATAATATTATTGGATGTAAACATTGATACTATATAATTATATGTGAAAAAATTTTGGAACCGTTACGTTACGTTAATTTTTCTACAAAATTTAGGACGTTAAACTTTATGTACCTATATAATATAAATGCTTATGCTGGTTTTTATGTATATAATATTTGATAAAATTGGCATTTTTGGGCATTAAAGTTTGAAAATTTTACTCATGTATACATACCTACATATTTCTTAACATGATACAAAAAAATTAGAGAATCCCATGTTTAATGTTTAAAATTGATATTTTTAGTTTAAACGAAATCTTAAAATCTATACGAATATTCTTCTTATTATCTCTCTATACTTTTAAAATATAAATTAATAGAAGAGCTAAAAAATATTTTATTTTTGTAAATTTTATAGAAATATTAGGAAAATCTGAAGACTCATTTATATGTGTTTGAAGTTGAAATTTCATTAAAATTAATATATAATTCAATAATCATAATGTTTAATTTTAATTTTAATTAGAATTTGGTTGCGACGATAAACAATTGCATTCGTATTTTGAGCGAAGTTCTGTCAGATATTGGCATTTTGGTGACGAGGGATTTTATGAGAATTTATATTGAATTTATATTGACACTTATATTAGACTTGAAAATTGTATAAGTTGTTCTTTTATGTATTATATCTGTACCTATATGGTCCCTATTTGTGTGATAAAATTTTGTGTTTTAAATATTTAATTAATAATGTCAAAATTTTAATCAATATACCAACACTAACTGACTGAACTTCGCTCTGAATCGTTTTTGGACGTTAATAAAGCACGCATTAATCCCGTGGGCCACGAGTATGGTTACTGGTTATTAGTTATGGTTAATCTTGGTTAGGTTGGACGACGAGGAAGGCGCGAATATCTTTATGTATAAAGCCAACAGAGAATATATTACTATATTACGTATAATTTAGTAATATATACTATTATATATATATGCTGTTGTATTATAACCGTTGTATTTTCAAATACGAATACCTATAATATGTATTTTAAAGGTATTTAAAATACTTCAAATAATTTGTATTCAAAAAGTATTCGAATACTAATATTCAAATACTTATATTCGAATACTTAACATGTATGCTTATTTTATAGTACTTTGTACTTATGTAAGTATTTATAACCAAAATAATGGTATTATACGATAAATATTTTATATCAAATAGTTTTGTTTTGTAGTTGTAGTCACATTGATTTTGGAGAGCCAATCATAGAACCGTATTAATTTTTAACATGGGTAGAATAGGCCGCCCACAATCTGTATTCACTTAATCTGTGTATAAACTAACAATAAGTCAATAACACTAATAATAATTGTTAGGTTAGGTTTAATATACGTACCTAATATTATATATATAGATATAATATTATAATAGACGTGCAGAGCGCAGTCAATGAAAATATGAAATAAAATAAAAAGGGAAAAAATGGAAAATCCGCATGCTATATATAATCTCACTTATTTTCCGAACAAATATTTCAAGAGGGCGGAATTTTAATTAATGCGCATTTACACATGATTAATTTTCGGAGCGGACGATTATATTTAAAAGAAATGTTCCAAAAATGAAGGGATACAATTAAACTCGTTCGTCGTAATTATATTATTGATATCGAATTGGCCAACGTGCCAATTGGACTAGTTCTTCTTTACGGTGATGTACTTTCCTGTGAACTTTGGCAGTATATAATGATAAATTGACCGCCGCAAACATCACAAATTATTATTTGATAATTTTTACTATATTTAAATTTAAGATTTTGAGTAAAGCAAATTGGTTTTACAATATGAATCCTTTTTCAATTTTCATTTTTCTTTTTCTAGTTTGAATACTTTTAATATTATAGAATCAATCATCCGATTACTACGATTGGCATATGATTCCGGTAGAGAATATTATCTAGATGGTATTTAATTTAGGCCATTTTTCGAATTTCTCTAAATTGAGCGTATGTAATAGAAAAAGTAACCAAAAAATGATGAAAATACCGCTATTTTTCACGAAAACAACTGAAACTTTGATGAAATTGATTTCAATATTTTACAATAATTCGGGCAATTTTGAACTTAGGATTTAAATTTTGTGTTTAAATAAGTATTAAATATAAGTGATAAATTGGAATCCTTACGTTAACTTTGAATATTTCCAAATTTTTGAATATATTAGCCGTTTCGGATATCTGCGGTTTAAAATAAAATATCCAACATAATAAATAATTTTTATGATTCTTGTATAATAGAATTCGTTTCATTTCACTAATAGTTTTACGTTAAAATTTAAAATAACCTAGTAATGATAAAAGTTTACAGATTCTATTAAAATTAATTGAAGCCATGAATGTAGACAGAAATAATGTATTTTAATGAAGGCGTTTGCTTTGATGTTAATTCAATAAAAATATAAAATCATAATAAGACTATTAAAATGGAAAGAAATTTTTTGCATTATTAATAAACTTTCTTCAAACTTTACCACAAGAATTTCGGATTGTAATGGAAAAGTATAATATTCAAAACGACAAGAAGTTAATACAAATATACACATAATTAATATAATACCTGTATAAAATATAATCATCAAGGTATGGTTTCGTTATTTAATTCAAAGTATCAATATAAAAATTATCTTTAATGTTTCATTTTAAATTAAAAAAAAAGTAATAACATTAATAAAGTAATAATATCGTTATATTATTGTTTTATATCAATAAAACAATTTTAATCGAATTTCATTCAGTATTATTAAATTTTATCAACAAAATTATTATATTTTCTAGTATAATATTAAATTATTAAATTGATCTACCTATACATACATTATATTATAATAGAAACGGAAGATACTTACGACAATAGTATAAATAGCATATAGGTTTGTACAATAAAAATAATATTATAGATTTCAATTATTATTATTATTATTATTATTTTTTTAATATTATTATTATTATTATTATTTTTTTTTTTTTTTTTTACTATTATTATTATTATTATTATTATTATTATTATTATTATTATTATTA
>JAIUCT010000025.1:2784096-2800117 GCA_021307375.1 Tetraneura akinire
ATTATTATTATTATTATTATTATTATTATTATTATTATTATTATTATCCCTCTATGAAAATCTGACGTAATTAAAAGTTAAGAATTTTAATATAAAAAAAATACAAAATATCTAATTAATGTAGTTTCTTTATTCGTACACGTTAAAAAGTATAACAATGACTGTATACTTAATACTTACTTTATATATATTTTATTTTAATTTCATTTTTGCCTTTATAGTTACCTATATACTTTAATTTGTAAGAATTTTTTAATTTGTTTTGCGTAGTAACTCGGACGTAAAGAACTTATTAAAAATTTTACTAACTATGTAATTTTTATTTAAGTTATTAGGTACGTTATATTGTTATATTATAATATTCTTAAAATTATAATATATTTTTTTATTTTATATTCTTATTACAATTTATAAAATAAGAACATGAAAATTACCGTTTTTTTTTTATTGAAAATTAAGAATTCACATATTGTGAAATTTATTATTTCATAAAAAAAGAAATTCTGACATTAATGTTTGTGCATCACGAATTCACGATCGAAAAAATCAGACGTATAACAATAATATTATACCTGTATAATATATAGATAATAAAGATCTTGTTCTAGTTTCATGTCACGATGCTGCATAACAATGCACTGTATTGTATAACTCTATTCTAATCGTATATTATACGATACAAACAAAATGAATAAATATTAACAAAATTTAATCGTTTTATATAATATAATAATATCAACTGAAATGGTATATTTAAATAAAGAAAACGTTATACATTTTAATTTGCTTACGAAGAGTAAATATATTAAACCACAACTAACTTTTATAAATTAAATATTTGATTGCATAAATAAAACAACATTGGATGCAAGAAAAAATTGTGATTAATAATATATTTTTTCTTTGAAAAATATTCGATGAAAGCAATATTATTTTCTTTCTATTTCAACGCTCCTCTATAGATATTTTATAATATATAGAATATTCTTTATTAGATGTTTTTATCGAATTATGATGTATTAAATTCGAATGGTTAATATTATTACAATAATAAACGCATATTAAATATTATACATTTTATATATTATTACAATAGGATAATATAATGTGTAATCGTATTATAAAAAAAAATATATGAACATATAATAATTATATTGAAATCATATTACACCTGTGTTTTTTCGTAATATTATAAAAATGTAAAGTGATTTAATAATGATTCCAAAATCAAAGGCAGAATAAAATAAAATAATAAAGTGCTACTTTCAAAAAATTCCCGAACATATTAAATTCATTCACTTTACAGTTAATTTATAATTATTATTGTACCAATATTTGAAGAATGGTTGATTGAGATGAATCATTTTTATACTAATCTATAATACTTATATGAACTTTATACAAATTTCAAACCGAACGCGATAGTATCAATTATACAGAATAGTCTGTGAAATTATAACATTATGTTCAGTCTTGAAAAAAATAAAACATAAAATCGAAAGAGTCTATAAACGTAAAATGATAAATTCCATGGCCGCCGGAAATACGTGCGGACGAAGTTTCGGCGTAATGAAATAAACGAATAACGTTAGATACTACTTACAAAAATCTGCAAATATTTCCCGAGCCCGTAATTCTTTAAATCGTCCGTGACGGGGTCAGGTGCACCAGTATATAAGTATACGATACGTATATAATATAAGCGACCATTATGGGCGTATAGTGAAAATACTATTATTTATTGTTCTCTTTCTCTCTCACTCTCCGACGATTTGATGTTGATTTGAAAAAGCGTTTGCCGTCACGATTGATAGAGTGCCCGTGATCGTAAATACATTTATATAGGTGTATATATATATATATATATATGGTTACACAGAAGACAGAACCGTGGTATATAGGTACAATAGTACATATATATAATGTTCGTCTACACGCACATATGCCGTCTTGTCACTACGTATAAGTAGACAATATATATATATATACATATATATATATAGGATATGTGCATGTGATAGTCGTGGCTAGAAATAAAGAGAAAAGATAAAACGGTGGTCCCGGACCGTCTTTTATATACCTCGGTTTTTGTTCCGGTTAATCGGTTACAAATTTGCGGTTATCGAAAATCTCCGAATCTTTTTCGACTATATACTCGTATTATATATATACGGATATACGAATAATACGCATGTATAGGACGTGACGCGGAAATTGTAAAATCCCGCGCGTATCCTTATACATATATATATAATATATTATATAAAATAAATATACCATTTTAACGTGGCTTTATTTCCTTCTGCTCACGAAAAAAAAAAATGTCACTGAGATTTTGATAAAAAAAAATACATTATATGTGTATTTATAATATATACACGTGCAAATAGATCGAAAATCTTACGTATATATTTATTATATAATACTTATAATTATATTATTTTACGCTACAAAATCCGCCACCGTTTGATACGCCGATATAATATTTGTTTATGAAATATACGAATTAATTTTGGAAAACGCATGAGTTACGTGTTATTTTTCAATGTAAATATTAAACCATTTGTGAAAACGATCCTATTTTATACATATATATTATATATATATATATAAAGAAAACATACCCATTTAGCCTTTTTTTTTTTTTTTTTTTTTTTTAAGAAAAACATTATAGTTTTATCTTTTTAATTAGATTACCTTTCGTAAAAGTATACCCGACCAAACGATATTAAGTAAACACAATTCAGTCGATTAACTCCGATGAAGATGGTCGTTTAAAATTTAAAAAAAAAAAATGCAGTGAAACCTACCCGGCTTCCGCCCCACCGTACTCGATTAGCGAATCTCCATCGTTATTTTAATTTTTAAATATTATTTTTCTTTCTAGTAAAGTTTATTGATTCAACGCAGTCTTATTCTTCGTATATTATAGATATTTTAAATAGTAGGTTAGTAGGTTTTTTAATCAAAGAAAATCGTTTTGTAAAACAGAATTCATTAATCCAGTATTCATAGTAATAATTATACATGTTAAACATAACATGTTTTTTTTTAGAGTGGTATAAAATATACCTCCTATACTTTAACATGATATTATCTATCAGGTCACGAATAAATATATTTTTAAAATATAATAAATATAGCAAATTATGTTCTTCGAACATTAGTTTGTAACCGCTATTATAATTATATCGTATCATTATACCAAATTGTGTAAACGCTTAATTATTATAAAATACGATAGTATATCGATGTACAAAATATAACAATTGATTTTTAGGGAGGGCAGTGAGACTCTCACTTGCCCTTCCTTAAAAGTTCCCCTTATCCCCTTGTACATTAAATGGTTTAATTATTATAATTATATCCTTTTTTATATATCATATCAGTCGAATTCGCTGCGGGTCTATCCATAATAAATAATAATAATAATAATAATAATAATATATGACGAGGTACCTAATACGAGTATTATTATTTCGTATTTTATGTATTATACGCTTTTTTGTTAAAACTCGAAACCAAACGAAAATATATTTATTATTAATATACACAAGTTCTTTGAGTTTTTATTTACCTATTTATTTTTTGTATTATGTCATAAGTTCGACGACATAAAGGTATCAAACGTTTAAAACGCAGTATTAGATACAGGTATGTTATAGGTTTGAAACTTTGAAAAGTTTCGACCCTAAACAAAAAGATGTTTAACTATTGGTCTTACAATTTGTGTTTTCTTTTCTACTATTCGGGTACGAACGATAGCTTCTAAAGTTTTAAAGTTATATATTAATATTATATATAAACGTATAAACGTGTTAACTACGGAAAATCAATGTAAATTTTAATTTAGTTTTGAAAAGTTACTATTTTTCTCAGTAGTTCCTTTTATTTAATATGAAATATCTATTTCTACACATTCCGTCTAATCTTAAAGAATATACCTGTACAGTATATTAATTATACGTCACAATAGGTCACCGCGGTTGCGGTTTAACGTATATTATATGTATAGTTGTATAAGTACGCATTACAATATTTTATTACTTGGTTTTAATTAAAAAAATATTAATAATATTATTTTTGAAAAAAGATGGCTACACGTGACACGTGACTTGTGAAGACGCTAATTAGCCACATTATATTGTGATATATTATCTTATATTAGGTCATAAAAAATTCAGTTTTCCCTTTATTATAATATCATATATATGTATACGAATGATATTCTTGGAAATATTATACCAACCTTATATCCGGTATATGGTCGGATACGAATATATTCAGATAATCGAAATTATTTGATGATAATATAGTTAAACGGACAAATAAATCGATAACATTATATATAAAAAATATACCTACGTTACGAATTTATAATACAACGTAAAATCGTCGCAAACTTTGATCAGACATAATATCGTTTAAAAGTTACACGTTTCAATGTCTTTTTTTTAAATTCTTACGGAAATGTATTTATCTATTTTAACAAATTTTCAACTATGCGTTCCTAATACTTATGTGCACACTTAACGCGATCATTCGTTTTCGCAGTGTTCGAGCAGAACGGATATTTTTCTTTCGCTTCAAAACTTCGTTGAGTGAATTTTATTATTTTTATAAAATTTACACTTTATATAAGTTTACATCTAAAAGCTATACAGTACATTAATCATCATAGTACTATAGTAGCACTCGACTTTCTCGCGAATACATAATATTATATTTTTTGGATTTTTTTTTTTTACATAGAGTTAGAGTATAATAATAAATCTATACACATCATCACCGTGCTGCCGAAGGTCTTTTATATATAATATAAAAAAAGAGAAAATATAGTTTGCAACACTTAGCGATCCCAACGCCTGGGAACATATTTTTAAAAAAACCTCCCGACCCAAACGTTGTTAAAAAATGGAAAAGTTTATTTTTTTAATACGAACCCGAAATTATGCCGATTCTGTATAATATACGAGTTTATTTTATCAAGCACCTTATATTATTATATATTATATTATATACATCGATGATAATGTGTTTTCGAAATAATTACGTACGGCCTTGTTTAATCGGTTTTGAATCGATTTAATTCAACCAAAACATACACAATATAATAATAAAAAAGAACTGATACTCCTGCCGCAGGGATATAGGTGTGCATATCATAGTATTTAATTATAATTATAATTTAAATGCAATGTTAAACCATTGCATTCGAAAAAACGATTCTGAGCGAAGTTCAGTCAGATAATGTAGGTATTGATTAGGTAATATATTGCCGTTTTTTCGTCATTTTTTCATCGTTTTTTCTAACACATAGGATCAATTTTGAAAAATTCGAAAAATGACCTAGATAAAGTACCAAGAACATCCACTTTTCTACCGGAAACTATGCTATTCATGAAAATCGGACCATTATTTCGGATAATACAAGTGTCTTCAGTCATAAAAACAAAAAAAATATAAATATCAATTTTAAACAGCTATAACAAAAAAATATTACCATGGATTTTTTTAATATTTTAATATGATGATTCAGACATAGAAAGAAAAAAACGAAAAAAAAACGCAAAAAAAAAAAAACGGCGGTCACCCATCCGCTGTCGATGCCTGGCTACGGTGCTCAACACCGAGATAGGTTCGAGAATATTTCGCCGACTACACCACACGCGTCTCACATAGAGCAACGTTTTTGTGAATACCATTTTTTCGTCATTTTTTTCATAATATTTTCGTTAAAACTAAAAATATCAACTTTAAACAGCTATAAAAAAAAATTGAGACTAGGGATTTTTCTAATATTTTGAATTAATGTTAAGTAATATATAAATATACTTCAGTATATATTTATATATTATAAAAAATGACAAAATGTCAAAATTATACCATATAGGCGTGATAAAATTTTGAAACATTTATTTTGATAATATTTAAATTGAAAATAGTAATAGTTAATATTTTGAATACGTCAAAATTGCAATTTCTTATTTATAATCAATTAATCAGTATCTATAGTATCTACCATATCACTTAATAAAACTCTCTCAGAATTCGTTTTATCGAATGCGATGACATTATTGAAAAATGAAAAATCTTTGTTTCAATCTGAGTGCTATATTTTAACTTTATAATTGGATTCGATTTTTCAACGTTAACGATATAATATATAGTGAACAAAACGGTCTTGTGTCCGTCAGACACTTAATTTATACACTTACATTATATTATAGCAGCTACAATTACCACGGTCGCGGTGACAATAATACTAAACGCTTTTCATCCATCACAGTGGTGCAGGGACCACTATAATACCTATGTATAATTACTGGTATCCAGATACGTCACGCACGTTTATTTATAATCTAATATGATATATAATTTTATTTTCCCTTTCGGAAACTCGAAGAAAATGTTCTTCTGATATTTATAATGGGTACGTACAGTGGCGTATTTGTATATTCAGCGCCTATAGGCCTGTAGAAATTTGCCACCTTAAATTACTAAAATATAAATTTATTGGATGCATGTCAAACAGATTTTATTGAAAAAAAATTATCAAATAAAAAAATATTTAATTTTCACAAAATATTGTTTAATTTTTTTATTAGTAAAAAATGTTTTAATATAAGTACATAAATTTTATTTTATTATAATTTACGTCTACTTTTAGTTCTTGCAAATTCGTCAATTAAATTATTGCCATTTAATTAATTTAATATTTTACTCTATTAAAAGTAATAAAGCTAAACTGTTCATTAATTATTAAATAAAAATTTCTACAAGTGACTCTCACCAAAATAACTAAACTGTTCAATTTATCATGAGTTTTGGTAGATCTAATTAAGTACAATTTTAGATAAGAAATTTATGTGAAAACAGCCTTCATAAAATACGAGTATAACAATATTGTTGACAAATAATATTATATTATATTAGCTTCTTTTGATATTATTTTTTTTAAAGAATTAAAAATTAAATATACTCTACTATGAATAAGAAATATATTACCTACATGTTATATTATTGTGAGTTTTACAATAATAATATGTGTATTATAGACAGTTAGGTAAATAAAAAATTAATATAATTTAAAAATTTACCGCCTCTCAAAATTTGCCGCTGTAGGCCCGTGCCTACAGTGCCTATACGTAAATACGCCACTGGGTACGTAGTTTTATAAGATATTCAAATTATTATCAATAATAATATGTAATAAGTATTTTTCTTTTACCGTATTGGCATTTTAGTGTCAATTATAATAATATTTTAATATTTATTTAAATTTAATATTATAATATTAATTATAATAATACATTTACAATGCGTGCTATATTGTCTATATCTTTATAGTGATATACCCCGTGGTGGATTTCCGTAATAAAACAATACATAACGTATATCATATACATGTTATTTAAATATTAATTGAATCGATACGCGTTTTATACGGGGGAAAATTTAAAAATTTAAATTCCTCTACCGGAATTAATCGAATTTCCGATAAAACGCGTACGTACAATTTAAAACTGCGTATTTGCCAACTGATGATATTATTATTATTATTTATACGCGTATATTGTTTCCATCGGTACTGTGTTCACGCGAAACGTAGTCGTATGTGCATATAATAACGGATGTCACTCGTATTTTGCATAATTCCATCACGTTTTATAATAATAATATGTACGATTATAATACCCTATATCGATTATGCGCAACTCTGTACGGGCAAATTTGTACATTATAATAATTTATAGTATTAAAATTTAAAATTGAATAAAAACATCACACCGTCAATTCGAAAATTAGGTCGAAACGAATGTATATATGTATATAATACGAGTATAATAATAATATTAAATTTTTATTATTATTATTATTATTATTATTATTATTATTATTATTATTATTATTATTATTATTATTATTATTATTATTATTATTATTATTATTATTATTATAATCACCGATAGAACGAAACGAATTGTATTTGAAAAGCAAACACATCGCATTTTCTCGATTGTTATTATTATTATTATTATTATTGATTATAGGTATATAGTATTTATTTGCCGAAACGGATTTTGAATAATTACATATCATTTCTGCAATGAATCGAAATCACGAACGATATTATATTATATTATTTACAATAATTGTTATGTGTTTCTGAACCTATTCCTAGTATAAAAAGCAAATGACAATATCTATAATTATTATTAAATTACCTATTAATATTTTGAATTTGAGAGAAATACGTGCGTTCGCCGATAATAATTATAGTAAATTATTTTTTATTTACACCGGCGCTTTAACGTTGATAATATTATTTTATTCCGACGCGAAGTTCTTTACAATGATATTATATTTATCACGACAAAATATTTATGATACCATTATCTTCGTGATAATACGCGTCGGCCGACTCAATTTCAAAAACCTGTCATCGTAATTATTATATTTAATAGGTATAATATTATTGTTACTAAGATCTATTTTACGAAAGTTTTCAATTTTAATTTTAATTTTTTCAAAATGTTTACACGTTTTAATATTATATATATACCCGTATGTACTCGAACACTCGCTTTAACCTTGTCGTCACCAAGAGAATCTGAAATTATCATAATTTGTTTTTATTTTTTAAGTAGAAAAATTGTACTTGGGCTCAGTGCATTATATCCGTCTTAAATATAACGATTTACACGTTTAATTTATATTCATGTTTACACTTCGCTCGTATATATAATACAATGGAGTAATTCGCGACAGTCTACTATATAAACAAAAAAAAAAAAAAAACAAAAAAACTGTGAAAAAGTCAGTAAAATAAAAGAAAAATAATAATAAATAACACTCGTCCTTTGACCCCGTCTATGACACCCTCGGGGATCAGTAGTTATTATTATGATTATTATTATTATTATTATTATTATTATTATTATTATTATTGTCGCCTCTCGTTTTTATAACTAGTCGACAAACAAAACGTGGGAAACAAAACAATTATTAATAATTTAGATAAAAAATAAACACGGAAGGGTCGTCGAAAAATTATTTTAATTGTTCGAAAAAACTTATGTTTATCCGGTATTTTTAAACTACCGGAGGGAAAAAATGCTGTCTACATTTTATTTCATTATCTATTTAATTATTCTTTTATTTACCGTATAAACAATGAACATATTAATAATATCATATTATTAAATTATTTTTATTTAAAATTCAGATTATTAAACAAATATTTATATTTTGAATGTATTATTATACATTTTTTTTTTTTTTTTTTTTTAAATAGATAAAAATGTATACTAAAAATTTTAAAATACGTAACCTAACCTACGTATGCCATGAAAAATCAAAAAAATTAAACAATGTCCCAAAAAAATTTCGTTATTAGAGTAGTAAGTTCTTAAAACACATTTATAGGTCGGAAAGCATCGTGCCAAGCATTAAAAAAAAAAAAAAGATGCAATTGCATTAAAATCCGAGCCCTAATATATTATTAATATTTATATAATAGTGTGTTTTTACTCAGCGAATTTTAATACCAATACCGCTGTATAATTATTGACATAATTTTAAGGTATCTTATACATCTAAATATTTACTAATTTATATACGGTTAAAATTGTATTATAACCGCGCTTTTCGAGTTGTTACCTATCGACCAAAATATGTTTTAGTAAGAATAAATATGTACAAGGTACTCGTATAATATGTAAACGTACGTAATAAACAATATATTATTTTGCACGAAACGCAATATATATAATATATATATATATATATATTATATATACATATATATCAATGTCACTTTACCGTAATATATACCGCCAACCGATTATATGGACTTGATTTATTTCGTACCCGTCGTTGTAGTTTACCTAACTACTGATGACATCACAGACAAAAATATAATAAATATTTTCTGCTCATTCATACTGACATCGTTTGCAAAGAAATGTGTAATAACGCAAAATTCATCCGAATATTATAGTGCAGTTACCACGGTAAAATCGGTCACTGTAAATTATTAACTAAGTAGGTATCTAATTACAATTTAATTTTTTTTCTACATTGTACGAAAAAGAAAAATGAAGGTTACATCTTAATTTGTATATATTTCTAATAATTTTATGGGCAGTAGATATAGAAATCTGAAGTTATATACATGGTTATATATTTTATATCATGTTTAATTTTAATCTAATACTACTAACAATTTTATGAACTTAAATGAAATAAGACATTAAAAACATTAAATATGATTTCAAGTACCTAGTCAAAAATTATTGCAGATATGTATAGAATAACCAGCCATCCACATCAAAAACAAGTACAAAATTATTAATTGTTTTGCAAAAGTTACACATTTAAATTTTTATTAAATTATCTACTTAAAATTAATATTATAGGTATTATAAACGTTATACTTAAATGATTCACATTTTGAAGACGATAATATTGATTTTATAAATACTAGAGAAAAAATCTATAAATATTATGTTATATTTTATACCTAAGTAGTAATGTATAATTCCATATCTAAACCATAAAAATCATATATTCAACTCAAATTTAATTTGTAAATTATGTTATATTGATGTAGGTACTTAAAATATTTACTTAGTCAAATGTTAGTTAATTTCTTATTTAACAGATAATTATATTATATATAATCTCGTCGTCATTCGGAATATATTATATAATTAGGTCGATATCGAAAGTATATTTTATAACTATAATAACACACACACCAAATCAAACTGGAATCTGTTATCTTAAATTTGCATTTTAATTTAATAAAATCGCAAAATACATTATTCTATAATATAATATGTATATGTTTAAGGTATAACATAATATATAACTATATATTATATTATATTATATTATTATAATAAACTGAGATAACAAAACGATTTTCACGTCTTAATTGTAGTTCTCATAAAACTTTTAAAACACCTCGTAGTCAAAAACTTAATTTTGTCGAAAACTTTAAATTAGTTTTTCAACTCGTTTCGACATTTTCTTCTGATAAAATTTGTATATATATATAATATACATTTTCGACCGAAACGACAATGAATAAAGAAAAAAAAAATTAATTTATAAGGAATAACTAAATATATTATACCTTCATATAAAATGACTAGCATCGACGTTTCAGATTTCCATTTCACGTTCTACATGCGTTAGGTACTTTAAAAAATTGTATTCTATCTTGTAATTTGCTACAAGCAGCGTAAAAACTGAAATTTGTATTATTTGAAATATTAAAGTATGTAATTCTAAGTAATAATTTTTTTAGTCTGTAATAAAACTAACCAATATAATAAATAGTAGTTCCTTTGAAAAATATTATAATTTATAATAAATTAAAGCAAAAAATAAAACCATACTTCGTATTAATCTGTAGGTATGTAAATATGTTTAAGTAAATGATTTTTATTCATCTAATATTGTTTTACTATTGTTATTGTGTATTAGATTATAATTCAAATTTCATATCGTATTGTCAAATATATTTCATTTCTGTTATACTATACACGATAAAAACAATACTATATTGTTACGTCTTAAATTATGTAAGAACAAAATATATTAATAAATAATAGAATTATTATACATAAGAATATCGACTTTGATAACCCCTTATTGTGTATATATTAAATATTAAAATAGATCCTATATTATAGAGAAAGGATATACGAACTAATAATTATTATACTAGTATATGAATAATGAATATTAGTATAGTATAGGGAATAACGATATTATAAAATAAAAAATATATAACATATAATTATAGCATATTCATATACATGCGAGTAAAAAATATTCACCGAAAAATCAAATCAAACCAATAATTTTATTGCAGATATAATTTAAATGTGTATAATTATTGTTATTATTTTATAGATAATAATATTTCTTCTAGGTAAAATTAACAATAATATTATTAGACGAGTACCTATCTATAATAGTATAGAAAAAATCTAAAAATTAAAATCTGTGATCGCGATTCGAAATCGGAGAAGACATAATATCATAATATAGTTTTTGATGCAATACCATCATGTGATATTTATTCGTCGGATGCCGATTAAAATATTGATTAGTTAATTTACAATTTTATTGATAGCAACACGATAATATTCGTTTTCTCATTTTTCAGGTATCGTGGATAAGGCACAGGGATATACACATACTTACGGTCGGCGCGTACACTTACACCAGCGACCAGAGATTTCAAGCTATCCATCAAAGGTCGCATTCGGACCAGTGGACTTTGCAAATAAAATGGGCTCAGAAGAGAGACGCGGGAGTTTACGAGTGTCAAGTGAGCACTCAGCCCGTGAGGAGCATATTCGTCACGTTGAACGTCGTCGGTATGTATATAATAATATTATGACTGACCATTTCTATATTTTATCAAATTTCAAACTGATTATTATTATATATTTTTAATTAATTCGAAATATCAATCAAATTGCATACACCGTATTCATTTCCTCACGATAAAAACCAATATTACTCGTATATTCGTTTTTAATAAATGAATTTTATTTTTATAATAAATTTCTCTCCGAAGTACATATATTATTAGACCTATACCTATACAGTTGAAATAGGGGGATGATATCCACTTTTAGATAACACTATCCATCCCTCCACTTATTATATTCATAATAATGTATCCCTTCGGCAATTTATATGAAAAGTTTTGTATAGTATTACATTTAGATATAGTATAAACATACTTTAAAGCGCAATGATTGAAATTTGTATGTATAATAATTTAATTTTAATATTTTACTGTAATATAGGTATTACAATATATAAATATAAATTAGACTTTGTCAACTAGGTATCTTTTTCTACAAATATTTTTGGCCATCATTGATCCTTCTATTTATTTTGGCCCATTTCGATCATTTGATTATTGTTAATAATATTAATATTATATAATATTATACGAGTATCTATTGTACCTAACACGTTTTTCTATTACGTCGATTTTTCTTACCCTGATATTATTATATGTTTTTATCCGAATTTCAGACGACGAACCACCGCTGCAACCGCCGTCTTTGGATAGCGACGATAATTATTTATTAGACATGATGATAAGAGACGGAGACTTTTCCAAAGGTTTTTATCTAAACGGATACTTACGCGTGTTTTGTTTGAGTTTTCGCTAAATTATAATCAAAGCTAACGAAAGCGTAATTATAACTCCTAACTAACATGACTACTATATTATTATTAATTATTATAATGTGACCGTGTAAAAGCGACTTGTGTGTAAATCGTACGTAATAATTATTAATATAATTTTTACATAGCTAATAACGTAAACTTATCGACTAATAACAAAATTAATATTATAATATGTAATTAAACGCTGTGGGTAAAATATTTTACCCGTCACGTTGATAATAATTAAAACATAAATCAATTAGAAATATTCAATTAATAACCGGAAAGGAAAAATAAAAACAATTTACGATAGTTTATAAAGTATACATATAGATATAGGAAGTGTACTCTTTCAATATAATAATATTATAACGTTACACATAAAGATACAAAGAATACATTGTTTCAATATTGAATTGATTTATATTCTAAAGGGAAAAAGATTACCATTAATAACCATTATTTTTTATAACAGATTTTTTCTTTTACTCGTGCAATAATAATATTTTATCTGCGAATGAAAAAATATTATTATAAATTTTAAATTTCAACAAAAATCAGTTTCCAAAATGAAATAAAAAAAAAAAAAAAAACATTATTATTAATAGGTAGCTGAAATCATGTATCATAGTATCACAAGTTTGCAATTTGCAATTTACTTTTAAAAATTAAATAGTAGGTACCCACCTATTTAAATTATTTTCATTGTTTATTTGAATAATACTTTCTATACTTTTACGTCGCTCTTTTTAATTTGAATAATAATACTATAATACAAAATGGTATTCTTATTTCTTCGTTTTTTTATAAAAATTTACCGGATAAAAGTAATTGAATATAAGATAATAAAGATATAATATATAAAATTCATATTTTGATGATTTACTTTAAAAACGTATATATATATATATATATATATATATAAACATAAAATATTCGAAATTTAAAATAAAAGGCTGTACTTAATATAAATTTTGAAATTTATACCGTATTATATAATATTATAATAGGTAGTAATAATAATAATGGACGATGTTTGTGAGTTATTTTTACAAAAACGAACCACTAAATCGAAAAGGTCGTAACTCAAATATTTTTTTTCTATTTTTGTTAATTAAAATGAAAAAATAAACCGCATCGTATATATATGATAATGCCATTATTATACTTTAATTTTGTTTTTTGTGGTTATATATGAATCGTATGATCACATATTTTATTGGTCGATATAATAAGAAATATAATTAGAATTCCATTGAAATTAATATTCTTTCAAAATGCAATTATACATTTTTATGTTGATAAATTTGACATTTTCAATATACCACCTTTGGAATTTAGGTCCACTTAGAAAGAAGACAGAGTACTTACCCCGGGTTTCATCTCGATCGGAAACAAAATATACCAAAAAAAAAAAATAAATAAATAAAAAAAAAACGAATGAAAACGATTGTTAAAAAAATTAATAAAGAATGGGTTAAGACTTCGCGTAATGGGAACTTCTCTATATTATGTAAAATGTACATAATATATGTATATATAACACAAACGTACACGGAGTTTTGTATAATATTATACAGTTTATATATAAAGATTTGGAAATGACTATACTCTGAACGGGTACAACATATACGAGTATACACTTGATGTTTCGAATTCAATAAGTCGAAATTCCCTGCACTTGAAATCCTGAATGCGTATGTGTTCATTCCGCTCTGGCGATTCGAAGAAAGTCAACCGTGTAATTACACTAGGCCGCCGACGTACAACTTTACCCTATATATAGTTTATAATATATTATATGTATATACGCAATTGGAGAGTTTTATTTATTTTTTTTATTTTTTCTGTTTTTCCTCTCTTTTTACTTTTATAATTGACCCGTGTGTTTTTTAGTGTGCACCGCGGGGACACGTCGTATAATATAATAAACACGTAATTCCCGTTGTATTCCTATTATATATATAATTTGAAAATAAATAATAGCTTTAACGAAGGTCTGTGCGTTCTCTCAAAATAATAGAACGCGTAAAATAACGTGTTATTGTTATCAATATTATACAGTTTAATTGGAAAATCGTGTTGAATTTTAACAGCAACGTCATAATAATGTCATAGAAATAAAAATAATAATTTACCAAAATATTTATGAACTACTCGAAACGTTATGGATACGAGTATATTAATTTTTATATTATAAGTAATAAACGATAGAACTTTACGAATGAATATGCGATTTTCTGAGTAGTTTATAATATTTTATACGCCATCACGCGTGTATTATATTATACCACTTTTCTCCCTTTTACTCCGCAGTCGTATCCCATAATATCAATAATAATAATTTTTTGTACAATATAACCAAATAAATGACTCATGGTTGAAGGCTAATGTGTTCCCTCGAAAGTCGAAAATACACCGAGAATAATAGTAAATACATAATATAATACGGTCACACGCCGTTTATAAACAATATATTTTGCATTTTTTCATGTTCAATTCATAAGCTACAATTAATATTCTAAGATCGTGGTCCAAACCACAATTTCAAAGCGTATACACCTTGCTCGATTTAAATCATGGTTCATATAGTTATAATCATCCATAAAAGATAAATTAAATATTATTTAACATTTAACGTTTATAATAATTAAAAATGTATAATTTGTAACTACTATACAGGGTGCAACAGGTCTATCTGACAATTGCAATAACTTTTTTCTATTCATTTTTTTTAACTTTTTTTTTTCAAATAAATACTGAGCCCTTGCGCTACAATACTGTCGATTTCAAATATTTTTTTGTACTTGGG